>PVJC01006379.1:0-55178 GCA_004026665.1 Murina feae | reverse complement strand
AAGACAAGGAGAGAATCTTAAAAGCTGCAAGAGAAAAGCAGTCAGTTACCTACAAGGGGGCACCCATACGACTGTCAGCTGATTTCTCAACAGAAACTTTGCAGGCCAGAAGGGAGTGGCAAGAAATATTCAAAGTGATGAATAGCAAGAACCTACAGCCAAAATTACTTTACCCAGCAAAGCTATCATTCAGAATTGAAGGTCAGACAAAGAGCTTCACGGACAAGAAAAAGCTAAAAGAGTTCATTACCACCCAACCAGTATTTTATGAAATGCTGAAAGGTATCCTTTGAGAAGAGGAAGAAGAAAAAGGAAAGTAAAAATTATGAGCAACAAATACATATCTATCAACAAGTGAATCTAAGAATCAAGTGAATAAAAAATCTGATGAACAGAATAAACTGGTGAATAGAATAGAATCAGAGGCATAGAAAGAGAGTGGATGGACAATTTTCGGGGGTTAAGGGTGTTGGGGGTGCATGAAAAGAATGGACAATAATCGTACACCTATAGATGAGGACAGTGGGGGGGGCAAGGACAGAAGGTGGGGTGGGAACTGTGAGGAGGGGAGCTATGGGGGAAAAAGAACTGTAATAATATGAACAATAAAGATAAATAAAAAAAGAGCATTCTAAAATATATATAGCTATTATCATACTTAATGGTGGAAGACCGAATGCATCAAGAACAAAGTAAGAATGCCTCATTACTTCTACTCAACTTTATACTGGAGGTTCTAGCCTACTTAATACATCAAAAACAAAGTTTAAATGCACACAGATATTAAAGGACAAAATAAGGCTGCCTCTATTAGCATATGACAGCATTACCCTATATAATAAAGAGCTAATATACAAATAGTTGTCAAGCTCTCACGTCATCAAGCCCTCAGCCATCACACCCTAACTGCTCAGACACTCAACACTGGGGAGAAAGGAATGGGGACCAGCCAGGCACAAAGGAGCTCTTGAGAGAGGAATGGGGACCAGCCAGGCTATGGCCCAGGAGAGGGAGAAGCTGCCAGCCCCTCGGTCCTGGGCGCCAGCGCTTGTGGCCCGGACAAAGCCTCCTGCCCATGGTCCCTTGCATCTGAGGCTGGCCCAGGTGAAGCCAGCCTGGGTCCTGGGTGCCTGCAGCCATCCAGAGGGAGGGAAGCCCAGGTCCCAGGTTCCTGAAACCGGCCAGAGGAGGGAATCCTGGGTGTGGGACAAGGCAGAGATGTGAGGGGCGATCAGGCCAGTAGGGGAGCAGTTAGGGGTGATCAGGCATGCAGGCAGAGGGGTTAGGGGTGATCAGGCAGGCAAGCAGGCAAGCAGTTAGGAGCCAGCAGTCTTGGATTGCGAGAGGCAGTTGGACATCCCTCGAGGGGTCCTGGATTAGAGGCAGTGCAGGCCGAGCTGAGAGAACCCCTCCCCTGCCCCGTGCACAAATTTCATGCACCAGGCCTCTAGTATATGTAGAAAATCCCAAAGAATGTACAAAGAAAATCTATGAGGATGAATCACTGCTAATAAGCTATTTGATAAGTCACACAGGAACAAAAGAAGACTATTGACTAAAATTAGATAGCAATATTAGCTATAGATTTTAATTTCTCTTGATTCTCAATCATTTAATAACACATGTGATTTATTTCTTAGAAAGCTTGATTAATTCTGAGATGAAAATGAAACAGACTAATAAAAAATTGGAGCTTGTTTATCCACAGTCAGGTGAAATTGTCATTACCTTAAACAGTCGAAATTCATGCAAATAAAATGAGTTCTAAAAAAAATGTAGCTGGTCATGAAAAGTTAAAGAAAAAATAAGTTGCAACCTATAAAATTCTCATGAACTATACCTACCTCTTTGGCTCGAAAGTTCTGTGCTTGCTCAACCCTAGCCATGATGTTCTGTACTGAGAGAGGGACCTCAAGTCTAGAGGCCTTAATGTCCACTTTGGGTATGATGGTGTAACCCACAACTTCATTTTCTGAATCAGATTCACTGCGTGCCTCATTTTTCATTTTGATAAAGTCGAGTGATTTTCTTTTATTTCTCTTTCTTCTTTATTTCCTCCTCAGAATATAGGCAAATGGTAATAAACGTGTCCACGAGGAAGCTAGAAGTCTTTCCTGCTCTCAGAGATTGTGGTTTACTTTGCCACTAATTTGTTGCTAACCATGGTGTTCTGGTCCTCGTGATGTCATAATAGACCCGTTGTGACATTATCATTGACTCAAACATTCTAAAAGAGTGCTTACTACATGCAGAGAACTAGGCATTCTATATGCTGTGATGGTAGAAGGGTGCAGGGGGGAGGGTGGAAAGAACAGACAACAGGAATGATAAAAGAAATAGAAATATAGCCCTGCTTAAATGAGCTTAAAATGTAGGTGTTAGAATTCAAGATCCAGTGTATCAAATGTAACTCCTGGTTCTTCTCTCTTCTTGAAATTTTGCTTAAGAATATTTAAGCCTATAATGGAGTAATTGTGTTACAACTTCATCAGCTGCCCCTCAACTTTTCCTAGACATGTAATAACTTAGAAGATATTATTTGAATGATGACTATACTCTTTGCACTGCCTAGTTACTTGTCTTTTTCAAGGAACCTGACTGAAGAAGGCTTTAAAGTTCCATAGTTGGCTCCAGAAACGGAAGGGTACTAGAGGTTGCTTTCTAACTGAAAGAGGAGTACTTTGGGCAGCTTCTTTGATTGCAGAGGATGTGAAAGGATGTAAGAGGCTGGAAAAATTAAAGGACAGTGGTTTTGTTGGCTGTATCTATCACCTAGAATGAACAAATATTAACATTTTGTCATATCTGCTTCAGATCTTTTATTATTATTATTATTGATTTGAGAGAGGAATGGAGAGGGTGAGAGAGAGAGAAACATCACTGATGAGAGAATCATTGATTGGCCTCCTGCATGCCCTCTACTGGGGATTGAGCTTGCAACCCGGGCACATGTCCTTGACAGAAATTAAACCTGGGACCCTTCAGTCCGCAGGCCAACGTTCTATCCACTGAGCCAAACAAGCTAGGGCTGCTTCAGATCTTTTTAAAAGAAAACATTAGATATAAGTTGAAGTCCCCTTAATATTCTCCCCAGACTCCTTCCTTCCCCTCTGTCCCTTTTTAGAGGCAATGACTATCATGAATTAGATATATTTATGTCTAGTCTATGTTTATGTAGTTTACCACCAGTGTATATATTAATAAACTATATAATATCATTTTATAGGTCTTACACTTTATACAAGTTGTGGATATATTACTTAATTTCTCTATAAGAACTTCTAATCATGAGTCCTTATTGTAACCTTATTGTAAATTTAGTCCTACATTGAATCCTTGTTGTAAACTTGTAAAGTTAAACAACTGATATGTTGCAGGTTTTCAGAAAAAGGGAAGTAGAGGATCATAAAACAGTTGTCTTTAAAAAATATCGATATACTGAGAGCAAATTAGATATTTTTCCTTCTCTTTTAAGATCCTGTTGTCTAAGTTACTTCCTGTTTTCCCAAGTCACTTTGTAAACTTTCTATTATAGTACTTATCTCATTAAAGAGTAACTATTATTGTCTCTACCATTAGTGCAAACTCAAAACCAGATGCTGTACTTAGTTTTCTTTTTTAACATTTGATGTATTTTTTTCTCATTTTCTCTACAGATACTGTCTAAATTGGGATATCTATTATAATTTCAGATTTCTCTTCTTACAAAAACTTTTCTAAGCCCCAGAACATTTTCTTTTTTTTTTTTATAAAAAAAAATTTTTTTTATTGATTTCGGAGAGGAAGAAGGGAGAAGTATCAATGATGTGAGAGAGAATCTTTGATTGGCTGCCTCCTGCAAGTCCCCTACTGGGAATCGAGCCTGTAATCTGGGCATTTGCCCTTGACCAGAATCCAACCTGGAGCCCTTCCGTCAACAGGCCAACACTCTGTCCACTGAGCCAGATCCACTAGGGCCAGAGTACTTTTTTTTACTGTTAGACTACCCATCCTGCCCCTACTCATAAATTATTCATTCCCTCCTTTTCTGTAAATCACAATTAAGTGTATTTAGTCAAGGAAGTTCATGATGTTTTCTGAAAGGACCACGATTAAAGAAAATTATTTATTTTTATAAATGTAAGCTTGTGAAAATATCCATCATTATCCAGCATTTGTCATTATCAATTAATTTGTTAAAATACTTTGTTGAAAATATTACATTGTGAGATCCTTGTTTTTATTTCTCTTGATTTCTTTACATTGTTTACTCCAGTAGGCAATCACAAAGCAGCCAGCATTCTTATCAACTAAATAATTTAACATTATTGTGCTTTCATATTTTTTAGGCAGCATGGAATTCATCAGCAACTAGAAATGAAGATTTTTTTAAAGCAAATTTAAAACTCTCTCCTTCCCTTTCAATTTGAGAAGCATTTTTTTTTTTTTGAGACACTACTATGTGACTACCATTATCCTAGACTGTGAAGAATAGGGTACCTGTAAAGAAACAGAAAAAAGAAAATAACAAGATAGAATATAATATTTGCGTGCTAACAAGGGACATGAAGAAGCGATCTGTGGGGCGTACAGTCTTTGGGAAAATCTTATGGAGAGAGAAGGTTGATTGATAAATGAAGCCTTTCCAGATAGGGAAGACACTTTTGAGCCATGGCTTTGGAGGTGAGTGCTGAGCTTGTATTTCAGGGGGGAAAGTGAGGAGATTGGTTAATTGATATGAGATAATGTTCCATTTACTGATGATCAGATTAGGAAGAGCATGAGACACAAATACCAACAATTTGATGGGGGAATTGATTTACTATCTAATTGAAAAAGTAAAAAAATTCATTTAAGGTAAAGGGAGATTACATGGGTTCAGAATGGCCTTGAAAGCAAGTAACAGCAGTTTAGTGAAAAGGAAACCTTCAGTTTATGTAACAGAACGGGAAAAAAATCCATTGGAAAATATCAAGACATGATTATTTCAAAAGTGAGTGCCTGAACCAGGATATAGAAGTGGGACTTGATGAGGGAAGTATAATAAGGAATTTGGACCATCTAACAGATAAGTAGGAATCTTTGCTGTTTTGGTGCTCTGCCTGTGGAGTAGCCTTTTGTCTGTCTCACTGCTTCACTAATAAACTTACTTTCACTTTACACTCTAAAATTTTTTTTTTATATTTCTTTTGAACATCAAGAAGAAGCTATCCAGGTTAAGTATTATAAAATAGCATGATATTAAGCGGAGATGTGGGTATCTGGTAAAAAAAAAAAAAAAAAAAACAACCCACAAAACACAAACTAACAAGGGCAAAGTTCTTTAAAGGTGTGTCTAAATGAAACCCGCCCTCCTAGGAGGATTAACTGTAAAACGGGGATCATAGCATTTATCGCCTGTAATGGTTTTAAGATTACCGTAAAATACTGAGAATAGTGCCAAATACACAGTAAGCGTTTAATACAGCCGCTGCTATTAATATGTTTACTATTACTGTGGGTTTTTTTTCCTTCTCTCCTTTTTTTCTGTGAGCCACCACCTTTTCGGCAGGGTTGGGCATTCCTTCAGAACACTTCGCACAAGAAAAAAGAAAAAAGAAAAAAAGAAAGAAAGAAAACGTTTCGCACAAGCTCGGCTTTTTATCAGATCTAGATTTTGAGCTATGAAAACTGCGAAATTACGGCCGCTTTGCAATGGTTGAAATGCAGTCAGATCCTTACACACCCCCGGAGCACAGAATGGTGCCTTCTCGGGCCGCTTGCCTCCTTCCCCCAGGACAGAGGGTAGTACATTCCATACGGCCGCTGGAAAGGAAAAGGTGGTGCAAAAGTTGAGTGCGCCCAGGATTTTCTTTCCTCCCGGAAGCAATTGTTCTTTAGCACAGGAAGCAGTTGGTGTTTCAGGGGGAGGTGGGACTGGGCGGGTCAGAATCCAGCGGCTGACGGCGGGGGAGGAGCCGGGTCCGCTGCCGGGTGGTTGGGCCGGGCGAGTGTCCTTATCCCAGCGTTTGGGGCTCGGGCCTGTAAGCCATTTGGAGTAGCAGCGGCGAGAACGATTGGGTCAAACCGGGACGGCATGTTGCTCTTCGTGGAGGTGAGTGGACTGGGTTACCTTGTCCTGCCCCGAAGGGAGCGGGAGCGTGGAGGCGCGGGCCGGTCCCACCGCCATGTGACTTTCCAGGCCGTCCACGCCGCGGAACCGGCAGATAGGCTGACACAGCACCCGGGCTGCGCAGGCCTGCGGCCCCACTCGAGCGCGCTCACCCCGGAGGACGCTGTGGGCGGGGAGGGCCGGCGCGGGGGAACGTGGAAGGTGGGGAATCCAGCCTTGTCTGGGGCGGCGTGAGGCTCGGAGGAAGGGGAAGGTGTCCCATATGGTTCTGGAGGAGGCAAACAGGCGCGGGGGGCGGAGCCTGCGGGGAAGGGCGATCAGGTGGGCGCGTGCCGGGGGTGGGAGCGAGGGTGCGCGGGGCCCGCTGGGAGAGAGGCGAGCAACATGTGGGGCCGCGGAGCCGGGAAGGTGAAACTCGGTACGTGTGTGTTGGAAAAGAAAGTTGCAAGCTTCTCTTCAGCAACCCCCACCCCATTTTGTCTGGTCCCCGTCTCTTGGTCTCTGGAACGTTCTGTGGGTGGAAAGTGAGTTGCTGTGAGCCGAGGAGAAGCCAATAGGATTTGGAAGGTTTGAAAGGCACCGCTTTGACCTTTTGTAAAAGTTACTCAAGCAGCGGCTCCGGGATGAGGACTTGGTTGTTTTTTGTTTTGTTTTGTTTTGTTTTTGGAACTGATAAGAGCCCTTTGCAAAGAAATTCCAAGAATGAGAGAAACTTAAGTCCGGGGAAAGCCAATTTTTGTATTGTTACTTAACAATGTAAACACTTTTTAAAACTTGTGATTGGAACGTCGGCTGTTGGCCTGTTTTAATTTTAGGTAATAGATACCTGCCTTACACAAATATGCGAGGTTTAATTTCTCTTATTTCTGTCTTTCTCTTGTGTGCAGTGAGCGTCAGCTGACTGCCTGGCTAAAGCTTTGAGTAGATTCCAGATCATACTGTTCTTGCATTGTGAAAACGTCAAACCAGCAAAGCTGCAACTTCGCAACTTGGCACTTGTTAACTATGCCCATAAAAGAATCTTTTCAATGAGGGAAGGAATTTACAGGTTGTATAATTGATCGGCCAGTCTTTCCGGGGGAAGGGAGGGATCTTACCCTGTAATATTCCGTGTAAAGAAAATGACATGCTCTCACTTTTTAATCTATGCAGTGTACCTGATAAATGTGAGAGCTTTAAATTGGGTTTTAAGTTGACACAGTTACTTTAGAGTATGTCCAACGTTGATGCTAAACATTCATTGGAATATTCCAGGCGAATCAGGAAAAGTTTTAAAATTAATTGAAGCCATTCTGTTGAGTGATTTTTATACTCGTTTTTCTTTGGGCAGAAAAAGAAATCAGATTATGATTTTAAACAATGCCAGTTTGTGTTAGGAATGTTATGCCGTTTAAATGGTGCAGATTTCAGTGTGCATATGTTTTGCCAGGCAAAAGAAGGACTGTGAAGTTTTATTTATATCAACATAATTCCAAAATAAACTTTTGAGTTCCAAGTTGATTTCTTTGGCTTTGTTAAAATGTGAAGTATAATAATAGCTCCATTTATCGAGTGTTGAAGCTAGATCCTCTCGTTTCTAAAACAACAAAGCAGTATTTTACAGATGAGAGGTGGAGAGGTTAAGTAATTTAGTAGTTTAGTAAAAGTAAAGTAGTGGAATTGAGATTTAGATCCAAGTCATTCTAATGATAAATCATGGCTCTCACTAAACTGTTTACATAAAATTGTTTCCATTAATCATTTTCTTTGCGAATCAGTATGTGATTTTAAATTTTTCTCCTAATGAGTTTTATTGAAAATTAATGTCACTACATATTTGGGGCTGAATATATGATGTTAAAATCAGTAAAAAAACTAAAAAACAACTCTGGTCATTTAGCATTTTATTAACTATTATTTGATCCTTGTAACTTCATGATACAGGAATTATTCTAAATAAGTGAACTCAAGCTCAGAAGATTGATGTCTAAGGTCATTCAGGTGTGAATAATGTGGGGACTAAAGTCTGAAGTCTGACCTCTAGAACATAAAGCTCTGGCTTCAGACCTTATTTTTGCACTTTCCCCTAAGCCAAAAGTTCTTAATCTGGGTCCCTAGTTAGAATTGAGGAAGTCCATGAACTTGGTAAAGGAAAAAAAATTACTTATTTTCACTAGCTTCTAATTGAAATCTAAAAGTGAAAATTCTTGAAATTTTAATGGATGCAACACGAGAAATATTTTCATATCCTATTACAGTTTTAACAGATAACCTTGACATTGTTTATGCTCATTACTCTTTATTATATATAAAGAATCTTGTTATTTAATGCATCAGTAAAGCACATTTATTACTAAATTTGAAATCTAAAAATACTTTGATAAATATCATTGGTTTATTTTGTGATCCTTAGTATTTTAAATACTTAAAAACATTCTGAGAAGAGGTCCATGGTACATGAGAGTTTAAGAACCACTTTACTATAAAGCCAAGTTGCCTGTGGATCATTTTTGGACTTCTCTAATCTGGGATCTATGAGTCCTCTGCAGTTGTGTTCAAAATTTCTTACTGAGTGCATTTTTCTGGAGAGACTCTAGTTTACTAATTGATAACTGCAATCAGTGGGATATATAAAAGTAATGATAAAAGTGTAATAATAGTGGTGTGCGCATGTATTGTAATTACTGTGTCAGGCCTGTTAAGTGTTTTTGCGTGTGTGTGTATGTGTGTATAGATAGTTATATGTTTATATAGATATCTATATATCTCTCTCTATATAACTATTCAAACCTACTTTTTAAAAAAATTTTTTTTATTGATTTTTTACAGAGAGGAAGGGAGAGGGATAGAGAGTTAGAAACATCAATGAGAAAGAAACATTGATCAGCTGCCTCCCGCACACCTCCTAGAGGGAATGTGCCTGCAACCAAGGTACATGCCCTTGACTGGAATCGAACCTGGGACCCTTCAGTCCGCAGGCGGATGCTCCATTCACTGAGCCAAACCATTTAGGGCTCAAGCCTACTGTTCACGTAGTGTTGTTATCTCCTAGAGATAAACTAAGGCACAGAGAATTTAAGAAACTTGCCCAAGATTGCACAGCCAGTGAATGTTTAAGCTGCAATTAGGATTCTAAATTACTTAAAGATTTTTATGCTTCAGTAGGCAGACAAGGAATCTTATTTTAAATAGTACTTAGATGTCACTTTTTTTTAACTAGGTCTTGCAGGCAAATGGCTATACAGACTTCAGTAGTTTATTGTTTTTTTTCTCACCTCTGTTTTGAAGGAGACACATAGTGGCTCTCTGGAAAGAGGTAAAAGTATTTGGATAATTCACAAAATTGTCGAACATGTCCCAACATAAATTCTTAAAACAAATTCTGTAAGTTTGAAACAGCTCCCTTCTTTTGGCTACTAGAGAGTTATTTAAGTTTTGCAAATTGTTCATGTTTTTTATGCTTGCTAACATTTTATTCATTTTTCACATCATTCCTCCTTTCTTCCCCCGCCCCATTAATATTTTCAGCTAGTTATGTCTGCTCTAATTGTTTGGCAGTATTTTTTTTTTTTTTTTAAATAGGATTTCTGTCTCTATTTGAGGTTTTCTCTGAAAATGAAGACTTAGAACTACTTTAAATAGCAATGAATTTTATGTACCCTAAGATGCTTTATTCACTCTCACATAACTTTTAAAAATTATTTTTAATTATGGTAAAATACACAAAACAAAATATATCATCTTCACTATTTTAGTGTATAGTTCAGCGGTATTAAGTACATTTATATTGTTGTGCAACTGTCACCATCATCCATCTCTAGGACTCTTCATCTTGCAAAACTGAAACTCTGTACACATTAATCAACTCCCATTCACCCCCTTCTCCCAGATCTTACATAATTTATCTGACTTCCAAAGTTTTCTACTTTTTCAGGTGATAATATTTTGCACTTTAGGTTAGCCTTAGTGTCTGAAAATAGTGGGATATTTGCCTGAATAATTTTTCATTAGTTTTATATTAACAGTAATCATAGGTAGTGTGCCTATGCACAGTACTCTGTTTTTCCCCATTAACTTAAATAATTATTTATAGAAAATTATTAGATACCACTGGCTAGAAATGATTTTTTTTTTCTTTTTGTTTTTTTTTGTTTTTTTTTTTTATTTTTTTTTCTTTTCTTTTTTTAGAAATGATTTTTTAATTATTTGAGAGAAAGAGAGAGAAACAGCGATTTGTTGTTCCACTTATTTATGCATTCATTGGTTGATTCTTTTTAAAAAAATATATTTTATTGATTTTTTTACAGAGAGAAAGGGAGAGCGATAGAGAGAAACATGGATCAGCTGCCTCCTACACACCCCTACTGGGGATGTGCCCGCAAGCAAGGTACATGCCCTTGACCAGAATTGAACCTGAAGTCTTCAGTCTGCAGGCCAACGCTCTATCCCATTGGTTGATTCTGGTATGTGTCCAGACCAAGGATGGAACCCCAAAACTTGGCTATATCAGGATAATGCTCTAACCAAGGGAGCTGCCCAGCCAGGGCCAGAAGCCATTTTTTAAAAAAGTGACTTAGAAAAGAAGAAAATAACTGAATTGTGAAGTGATTGCCAAGAAGAATTGTAAGTGAATAGCTGAGTGATTTTTTTGAACAATTTGATTTTGGAATATTTATTGCAACTTGATTCAGAATTTAAAAAATGAATAAAAATATTTTTAGACATAATGGACTGAAAATAAAGTAAAAATTATTTTTGAAGTGTGAAAAGTAGAATAAAAGGCTCAGATGAACATAAAGGTATAAAAGTATCTCATGGTGCTTCAAAGTATACAGTATGTGAAAAAGTAGAAATATTGGTCATCAACTACTGGGTATCAGTTTTCATTTGTTCAGACTATATGCCAGTTTCATATTATTTCCAGTTAATGGAAATGATCCTTAATACTAGACATGTACATTCAAATAGGTGATTTTGGTCTTCTACGTAGCAGCTTAAAAAAAGATTTTGAGCCCTAACTGGTTTGGCTCAGTGGATAGAGCGTCGGCCTGTGGACTCATGAGTCCCAGGTTCGATTCTGGTCAAGGGCATGTACCTTGGTTGCGGTCACATCCCCAATAGGGAGTTTGTGGGAGGCAGCTGATCAATGTTTCTCTCTCATTGATGTTTCTAACTCTCTATCCCTCTCCCTCCCTGTAAAAAAATCAATAAAATATATTTAAAAAATTTTTTTGAGCCCTGGCCGGTTTGCCTCAGTGGATGGAGCATAGCCCCATGGATTGAAGGATCCTGGGTTCGATTTTGGCCGGGGGTGCCTACCTTGGTTATAGGTTCCCTAGCCCTGGTTGGGGTGTGTGCAGGAGGCAACCAATCAGATGTATCTTTCATACATTGATGTTTCTGTCTCTCCCTCTCCCTTCCACTCTCTAAAAATCAATGAAAAAATACCCTTTGGGTGAGGATTAACAAAAATAAAAAATAAATAAAAATAAAATAAAACTGTTGACTTTTTTTAAAAAAAAGATTTTGAGCCCAGCTGGTGTGGTTCAGTGGTGAGCATTGACCTATGAACCAGGAGGTCATGGTTCTATTCCTGGTAAGAGCACATGCCTGTGTTGAGGGCTACATTATCCAGTAGGGAGTGTGCAGGGGACAGCCCATCCATGATTCTCATCATTGATGTTTCTCTTTCTCTCCCTCTACCTTCCTCTCTGAAATCAATATATATATTTAACATATAAACACCATAGACACCAGAAACACTAATAACTCTGCCAGAAGAAATAATTTATCTCAAATTATAAGTAGGAACTTGAGGCTCAAAAGTCCTCATTTGCCTCAGGTCATGCAAGAATTCCAAAACCCTTACAGAAAATCACAATGCATTAATACAAAAATTTACAGTATTTCCTAGAAGACTGAAAACCTCCATATATAAGAAGATGTTGATCCTGTAGTTAGAAATGGCGTCTGAATCTGTGTTGCTAAGGAATGGAAAGTAGAGGGAGTTGAGAAATGAATCCAGCTGTCAATTTGAAGTCATAAAAAAGATTCTAACCTTGAATATCCTTAAATGAAAAATAAGTGTTGATAGCATTTTAATTTATCATTCCTATATCCTGTATTTTGCTTAAGTTTTGTTTTCTTTAAAGTTTAATTAAAAAAATAAAGTTTAATTTTTGAGGGAGGTTTTTGCCCACACCCCCAACACCCCTTTTCCCCTGAGAATTGTCAGTCCACTCCCTTTCTATGCCTCTGATTCTATTCTATTCACCAGTTTATTCTGTTCATCAGATTTTTTTATTTACTTAATTTTTAGATTCACTTTTGATAGATATGTATTTGTTGTTCATAATTTTTATCTTTACTTTTTTCTTCCTCTTCCTCTTCTCAAAGGCTACCTTTCAGCATTTCATATAATACTGGTTGGGTGTTGATGAACTCTTTTAGCTTTTTCTTGTCTGTGAAGCTCTTTATCTGACCTTCAATTCTGAATGATAGCTTTGCTGGGTAAAGTAATCTTGGTTGTAGGTTCTTGCTATTCATCACTTTGAATATTTCTTGCCACTCCTTTCTGGCCTGCAAAGTTTCTGTTGAGAAATCAGCTGACAGTCATATGGGTGCTCCCTTGTAGGTAACTGACTGCTTTTCTCTTGCAGCTTTTAAGATTCTCTCTTTGTCTTTTTCCCTTGGCATTTTAATTATGATGTGTCTTGGTGTGGTCCTCCTTGGATTTCTTTTGTTTGGGATTCTCTGCGCTTCCTGGACTTGTAAGTCTATTTCTTTCACCAGGTAGGGGAAGTTTTCTGTCATTATTTCTTTAAATAGGTTTTCAATATCTTGCTCTCTCTTCTTCTGGCACCCCTATAATACTGATGTTGGTATACTTGAAGTTGTCCCAGAGACTCCTTACACTATCTTCATATATTTGGATTCTTTTTTCTTTTCCGGCTGGGTGTTTTTTGCTTCTTCATATTTCATATCTTTGACTTGATTCTTGCGATCCTCTGCTGTTGGATTTCTGTGTATTATTCTTTATTTCAGTCAGTGTATGCTTAATTTCTTGAGTATAGTTTTAATTGGACAAATAAAACTTTAAAAATAAGAATGAAGCTCTGGCCACGTAGTAACTCGGTTAGAGTGTTGTCTTGATACAACAAAGGTGCAGGTTTGAATCCTGTGTCAGGGCACATACATGAAGCAATCAATGAATGCATAAATAGGTGGAACAGCAACTCAGTGTTTCTTTTTCTTTCCCTCTCTCTCTCTCAAATCAATTTAAAAAAATAAAACAAGATTTAGTATGTTAAAAATACAGATTCATTTACATGCAAGACTTAAAGCGATACAAATGATAAAATGCAAATAGGCATTTCATATTTGCTCTATTGGAAAAAATTCTTTTTCTAATGTGTAAGCATAAAGTAAATGCAAGAAAAAGAAACGTGAATATCACATACTCATGTTTCCTCTCTTGTCTGTTGCTTTGTTAGACCATTTGAACCAATCTTTGGTTCAAAAACTACCTCTGTATTTATAAATTACTGGCTCTAAATCAAAGATAAGAGGAAAGTACTTTAGATGGATATTACTAGGGGCAGGGTATGAACTGTAGGCATGAAGCCAAATTCCAGAGATGAGTTAAATTTGGTTTGGTTTATATGTTATTGAGAAAAGCATTTTCTGTGTCAGGACAGAAAAGTCAAGAGTAATCAGGATTTGTGTAGCATGTACTTTGCTAGCATTCCATACCATTAGATATCACAAACTGCAAAATAGGTAGAGGAGAGCATACTTTCCGTTTCATCCTGGTCAGTCATAGTATACTTATGTTCTGGAACAGATGTCCCACCCTGTTTCATTCTAAGAAAATATCCTAGTTGTTATTCTTTTCTTTTCTTTCTTTCTTTTTTTTTTTTTTAAGAGACAGGGAAAAACAGAAACATCGGTGTGAGAGAAACATCAATTGATTGCCTCCTGCACACGCCCCAACCAGGGCCCAGACTGGGGCCCTTGACCAGAATCAAACCCATGACCCTCTGGTCCACAGGCCGACACCTACCCACTGAGCCAAACCGGCTAGGGCTAAAAAATATCCTAGCTTTTATGGTAATTTTTTCAGAGGAAATCAAAGATTCACTGAATGTGTGTTTATCGACACTTTTACCCTTACCAACAGAATAACATAGTTGGTACTAAAATATTTGTTATTTAATTGGTTGTGAGAATGTAAATTTATAGAATTTGCAAAATTTGCAGGTGAGTAAGGTAAGAGAAATAGGATTATTTTAGTCTTTTGAGTTGGGGGAAGAAAAAAAATAGGAGAGCAATGGTTGAGTAATAATGATAAGGTACATTTATATGCAAGGTTCTGTAAAAGAGTGGTTAAGAACGTGGACTCTGGGGCCAGGCTGCCTGCTCAGGCAGAGCCACTTTCTAATTGTATGACCTTGAGCAAGTTTTTTAAAATTTCTGTTTCTCAATTTTCTTATCTGTAAGTTGAGAATAATAGTAATATATGAGGATAATATTCAAAATCCATCTTATAGGGTTGTTAGGATTGACAGTTAATATAAAGCCCTTAGAATAGAATCTCGTACATAAAAACCATATGTGAGCTGCTGCTTTCTTATATACCCATGAAAGATAAGTCTCATCTCAGTTTTGTGAACATTTTCATTTAAAAGTAACAAATGGTTTGTTGACTTGACTATGAACACTGGGAGTTAAAAGGCACCCTTTTCTGAAAAGGATTATTTTGATATTTAATACTGATATTTGAGGATTTGGGGTTTTTTTTTGGTATAGGTAGCCATTGGCTTTATCAGATAACAATTTGAAGTAAATGGCTGTTCTTTGAGGACTGTTTATATTACTTAAATGCTAAATATCTAAAATAGTTTTAATCTTTAGTAAGGGAGTTCATAAATCTCATAATGTAGAACTTTCTAAGAGAAGTCTCTAGTTTTGATTATATTTTCATTTCAATTTATGACCCCCTAAATTAAGCCACTAATCTAGAGAAGCCTCAGTTTTATTTTGGTTTTTAAACACTTGTCAGATGCCATCTGACTGAAGTAGTGGGACTTTGATGATGTCTTTTCCTCTGATACTAGAGGAATAGAACCAATATCTTTATTGATGAATAAACTTAAGATTTTCTTTCATGGTGGAGAGTAAGTGAATTTTGACTCTTGACAACTTGGAGAGCTTGAGGAAAATGACCTGGGCTGATCCAGTTACCTGGTTATTACAAGTGTGAGCTCTAGATTAGCAGAAAACTTCTTTACCCAGGCGCTTTTTAGAATATAAACTCTCTGACCCTGTACCCTGGTATTGACTCAGAATCTGCATTTTATCAAGATCCATAGATGATTCTTTTGCATAGTGAAGTTTGAGAAACACTCATCCTATCTAATAAAAGAGTAATATGCAAATTGACCATCACTTCAGCACACAAGATGGCCGCCCCCTTATGGTCAGAGATGACCACCACAAGATGGCCGGCAGGGAAGGGCAGTTGTGGGCGATCAGACCTGCAGGGGAGAGCAGTTGGGAAGGACCAGGCCAGCAGGGGAGGGCAGTTGGGGGCAAGCAGGCCTGCAGGGGAGGGCAGTTAGGGGCAGTCGGACCAGCAGGGGAGCAGTTAGGTGTCGATCAGGCTGGCATGGGAGTGGTTGGGGACAATCAGGCCGGCAGGTAGACAGGTGAGCAGTTGGGAGAGAGGAAGGGAGAGGGAGAGGGAAACATCAGTGTGGGAGTAGAACGTCAATCGCCTGCCTCCTACACAACCCTCACTGGTAATCAAGCCTTCAATCGGGCCTGTGCACCAGGAATCGAACCAGAGATTTGAAACAGCAATGTTTTAGTGCACGGGATGATGCTCAATCAACTGAGTCACACCAGCCAGGGCTATTTTTAAGGCTTTCGATAAACATTGCCAGCTTTTAGAAAAGTTATGTGGATTACAGCAGTGAACTGTTTTTTGTGTGTCTATGTATTTTTTTGTTTTGTTTTGTTTTTGTCAAAAAGACAAAGTAGTTTAATAGTTAAAATGATACTTTGTAATTAACTATCCCTTCTTGTCTTCTTATACATTTTCTCTGGCAAATTATCTTTGTTTCTATTGTTAATAGGTTGGGGTAACTGGTTTCTAGACATTTTCTGTTTTTACAAACCTATAAATTTATCTATATAATGATTTTATGTTTGTTAACATGAATGATAAAACAGAGTACTGAAGTTTTGCAACTTGATTTTCTTTACTAAATAGCATACACTTGAGCACTCTTTATATTAGTGTACTAGTATATAGTACTATCTTTTTCTTCAAAATTTATAATATGTGTTATAAATATACTAAAGTTTATTGAACTATTTGCCTATAGATGGACTTTGGGTTGTTTTCAGTCTTTTACTTATGGGATCAGTGCTGCAATGACACATCCTTGTATATGTTTTCTTATGTACATTTGCTTTTAGAAAAGTGTATACTATTAACTAAGCTGGTGAAAAAATAAATATGCCTAGGAGTACTGCTTGTTTATGTGCCATACACTACACACTTTAATTATTTTTGGCACCAATATCAAGGGACACGTCAGATTTGTAGATAGTATGCTGCTGAAAATCATTTAGTTAATTATTTTGATTAATTATTAAATTCTTAATAAAATAATCTCATCAATAAAAGGTAAGTTTTTGGTCATAATCCCCCAGTATTTGGGTATTTGTAAATTAAGTATATATTTTGTATGTTAATTGTTAGTCTTAATCTCTTATGTGTACATTTGTCATATTTGTAGCCTCCCAATTTTTGAGAAGCTTTCTAAATTTGCAGAAATACCCATATTATATACATACTTTTCAAAACTCAAAAATTTCCAGATTCTCATGTGTATAGGTAGATGCAAGCAGATTACCTCAGAACCACTGGTCAGACATACCCACAGATGCCTTGTATTTGAAAATACACAATATAAGGAAATGGAAGTTCTAATCACAATTTTCATTTTGCAGTCAGGAATGGAGTAGAGCTAGTCATCTTAAAATGTAGTTAATAGTTTCAAGATTAAGTTGGTGCTAGCCATAGTAAAGATTGTTCATAATGGATTTGGATTTTGCATTTAGTGCTTGGTAGGGGCAGGAATAGTGATTTTCCCTTTAAGCTGCTTCTGCAAGGTTATTTTGGGTGATATTATCTTTGTATCTGCTTTTTTCAGCCCTTCTAGTGACATAGCGATAGTGACATTACCATTTAATAAGTTACCTTTCTCTTTAAATTAGCCAGAGTGTATTCTGCATACTGACAACTAAAAATCCTTGATAAGCCTTAGCTGGTTTGCTCAGTGCTTAGAGCGGGTGGGTTCAGTTCTGGTCAAGGGCACAGATCTTGTACCTTTGTTCCAGGCTTGATCCCCAGACCTGGTTGGGGCGTGTGTGGGAGGCAACCAGTGGATGTGTCTCTTTCACATCAATCTTTCTTTCTCTGTCTCTCCCCCTCCCTTCCATTCTCTCTAAAAAATCAAAGGAAAAAAATATCCTCAGGTGAGGATTAACAAAAAAACAAAATCCTTGATAAGATACTTTTGGTATAGTGCACATTGTTGGCATGTCTATATAGTGACAAATATAAAGCTAACTTGCCTCTAAAATTACACCATAGAGATTTTTAAATACCTAGTACCTGTCCTGGCAGGGCTCCCTGGTTGTAATAAGAAAACTAGTTGGTTTCCTTCCTGAGCTAATTATGATATGAGGTAATTGTGAATTAACATCTCTAAGCTAAGATTTTGTTAATGATTATTCAAATGGTGCTTCTTCAAAAATGCTTTTCTTCCCCTGCAAGGTTTGACACCTTATTATTGATTTTGATGTTACTGTAAAAGCTTTTAGCCCTGAAACCAAAAGCCATAAACCATTTTGACATAAGACTTCCATTTTAAACTCAGGCCACATTTTTAAAAAAGGAAGAGTGGTGTCAACTCTGGTCTAGCATGTTGGAAAGGTAATTATAGATGCTTAACATTCCTTTTTTGCACACATGCCTCTATTATTTTATTCAATAGACAGCTGGGGGTCTACTCTCACCTGGTTTGTGTTAACAGCTAAAATAGAAAAGGAAGACCTAGTTTCTGCCTTCCTTGAGCGCACTGCCTGGTTGCAAAGAACATCTGTTTAAATAAACTATTATAGTGGTAACAAAATAGAGGTTATATACAAATAACAGGAGGAAAAGGGGAATTAGTGAGCAAAACAAATGAAGTTAAGTCTCCAAGGTGTGTAGGGACTATACTAGTAAGTTTTGGTAAACTAGAGATTATGTTTTTTTTTTAAATGAGGAGACTGAGGCCAATAATTTCATAATTCCTGGGTGGCAAAACAAAGTTAATTTTTTTCTGTAATGCCATAGTTGTTTCTCAATTAGTGGAATTACACTTCAACCTAGCTTTATTAAAGGAATATTGGTACTTTAAAAAATATATATATATTATTGATTTTTTTACAGAGAGGGAGAGAGAAGGAGAGTTAGAAACATCGATGAGAGAGAAACATCGATCAGCTGCCTCCTGCACACCCCACACTGGGGATGTGCCCAAAACCAAGATACATGCCCTTGACCAGAATCAAACCTGGGACCTTTCAGTCCGCAGGCCGACGCTCTGTCCACTGAGTCAAACCAGTTAGGGCAATATTGATACTTTTTAAAGAATTATTATGAAAACAACTGAAAACGTTGGTTTATTATCACAGTACTGTTAATGTTAGAGCGGTGTTTTTTGTGTTTTTTTTTTTGTTGTTTTTTAGTTAGAGTTGTGTTTTGAATTTACGTGTACTTCTGGAGCCTCAACCATTATATGGTTACATAATGATTAACTACTTGAAATAACAATTCCTAGTTGATTTTACTAAAGCAACATACTACTGAGTGACAATTCCATAAGTTTCACTGAGAGCTGTAGTCTTTGCCATTTTTTTGGGTAGGGACATAACTCGTATTTTCTGAATTAAGGAAAGTGAGGGAGGAGGAGAGTATGCCAGTACATAGATTTTCTTCTATTAAAGTGCTTAATAACAAGTTAAATATTCTCTACATGGCAGGGAAGCTAGGCTCTCACAAATTTCTCATAGTTTTTTTCTGCATCAGTCAGAAATTAAGCTCTACCTAAATTCCCATATCATTCTAGTCAGCTCAGTTCCAAAGGTAATGTGATGGGAAGAGTGCTGCTGTGGTGAAGGCAGAAATGGGGTGTATTGTCTGTAGAGAAATTTAAAGCAATCCATTGACTAAAAGGCATATGCTTATAATTATCCTATATGTGGCAATTCTAAATAGTGTCAGTGATAAAATATTGCCATTACAACCACCATGTAGGCCCAGCCCTTGGTCCCAACATATGAATGAACCTTGACATGGTTAAGGACATTGTGTCTGAGTGTTGTTCTTTTTCCCAAATGGAGTTTCAGTTGATAAGCAGTCAGAAAATATGGCAAGCTAGCCTATCTAATAAAAGAACAATATGCCAATTAGGCATCACTCTGTCACAAAGATGGCACCCCCATAGCCACAAGATGGTGGCGCCCATAGCCACACCCTATCTAATATAAAAGCAATATGCAAATTAGGCATCACACAGTCGCAAAGATGGCTTCCCCCATGGCCACAAGATGGTGCCCAATCTGGTTCAACCCTGCCACTGAAGTGATTAGGCCTGTTAGCCAGGTAGGTGGCAGGGGAGGCGGGGGGTCCTCTGTCCAGGCCAGAGGCCTCAGGCATGGGCAAGGGCAAGGCCAGAGATAACAGGAGCCTGGGCTCTGCAGAACCAGCAATCGGAGGGGCAGGGGCGGAGCCAGTGATCTCAGGGCCTGGGCAGGGGTGGAGTCAGCAAAGCAGGGGTCTGGGAGTTGCCTGCCCAGGCCTGTAGCCTTGGTCAGAGGCTGCAGTGGGGCAGGGGTGGAGCCCATGATCTCAGGGCCTGGGCAGGGGCAGAACCAGTGATCGGAGGGGCAGGGACAGAGCCTGCAATTGCCAGGGGTCTGGGCATGGGCGGAGCCAGCAATGTAGGGGTCTGGGGGTCCTCTGCCCAGGCCTGTAGCCTTGGCCACAGGCTGCAGTGGGACAAGGATGGAGCTGACGATGGCAGGGGCCTAAGGTTCGTCTGCTCAGGCCTGTAACCTTGGCCAGAGGCTGCAGGCCTGAGCAGGGTCGGAGCCGGCAATTTCAGGAGTCTGGGGGTCCCCTGCCCAGGCCTGCATCCTCGGCCAGAGGTTACAGGCCTGGGCAGGGGTGGAGCTGGGATTGGAGAGGCAAGGGTGGAGCAGGTGATCAGAGTGAACTACAGAGGAAACACCTTTTCTTATCACTCATTGGTTGAGCTCCCTGTATGCCACTGGTAATATTCTTAGTAACTTGGGTAATAAGAATCCCTAAAGGTGATCTAGGGTTTTTCCACCACACTCCTGGAGAAAAAAAATGAAGGTCCACTGCTGGAGGGCTAAGAAATGTCATATCCTGCCCTAGCCGGTTTGGCTCAGTACATAATGCCCCAGCTTGCCGACCACAGGGTCTGGGTTCGATTCTGACCAAGGGCATGTACCTAGGTTGCAGGCTTCTCCCTGGCCAGGGCCCAGGTCAGGACTCATGCAGCAGGCAACCAATCAAAGTGTTCCTCTCACTTTGATGTTTCTCTCTGTCTTTCCCTTTTCCACATTCTCTAAAAAAATCAATGGAAACATATCCTCATGTGAGGATTAAGAAAAAAAAGAAAGAAAGAAAGAAATGTCATATCCTATGAACACACATTTTCAAGACACATCTTGAAAATGCCTAAAGAAAGTTGTCATTTTTTCATGGTAAAGGAACTGGCGTCTGTATTGATGAAAACACCTTGGTGGCAGTGGCTGCAGCAGTGGGGTGATGGGGCTGGTGGCTTCCCCTGATTAGCCTGGTAGCCTCCCATAAAGGGAGACTACACTGCAGCTTAGGCCCGCTCCCCAAGGGGAGCAGGGAGCAGGCCTAAGCTGTCAGTAGGACACCCCCTAAGAGCTCCCAATATGTGAGAGGGGGCAGGCTGGGTTGAGGAACACTCTTCCCACCAGTGCGCGAATTTTGTGCACCAAGCCCCTAGTATAATATAATTAAACAATGTTTCATTGGTTCCTACATGTAAGTCATGCAAGTCATGATAGTAGCATAGTATAGAAACTTAAGTAAAAAATTGGTTTATTGCCCTAACCGGTTTGGCTCAGTGGATAGAATGTTGGCTTGCAGATTGAAGGGTCTCAGGTTCGATTCCAGTCAAGGACACATGCCTTGGTTGCAGGCTCCATCCCCACTGGGGATCTGATCAGGGGCCCTGGTTGGCATGTGTGTGGGATGTAACCCTCTCACATCTGTTTCTCTCTCTGTCTCTCCCCACCTCCCTTCCTCTTTCTCTAAAAGTCAATGGGAAAATATCCTCCAGTGAAGATTAACAACAACAACAACAAAATCGGTTTATTGTCTTAGCTGGTTTGGCTCAGTGGATAGA
This sequence comes from Murina feae, assembly GCA_004026665.1. Classification (NCBI taxonomy): domain Eukaryota; kingdom Metazoa; phylum Chordata; class Mammalia; order Chiroptera; family Vespertilionidae; genus Murina; species Murina feae. The sequence goes on along the minus strand of PVJC01006379.1, from coordinate 33,578 downwards.
GTGTTGGCCCACAGACTGAAGGGGCTCCGGTTTGATTCTAGTCAAGGGCACCTACTTCGGTTGTAGGCTCTTTCCCTGGCCCTGGTTGGGATGGGTGTGGGAGGCAACCAATTGAGGTGTCTTTCTGACATCCATGTTTCTCTTTCTGTCTCTCCCCCTACCTTTCACTTTGCTAAAAATCAATGAAAAAATATCTTCCAGTGAGGTTTAATAAACAACAACCTTATTAAATTAAAAGGTTACTGGGGAATTTCATGAGACATAGTTGTAGGAAGTACAGTTAGGCCTCCCAGAAGCTGAGTCTTCTCAGCAACTCTGGGGACTGTGAAGTTCCACCTAGCCAGAGTCCTGCTTTGGTTGCCCATTTTTCAGTGTTGGTGATACCTTAAAGGCTGATTTTTTTTTTTAGCCCCATGATGCAGTGTTAGTCATAAGAATTCCCTCAGTGTAGACAGAATTTATAACAATTTCCTGATATTTGGCTCAGTGTGTATCAGTTATTTTTCATGAAAGCTGAATTTCAAGTATATGCAGATCATAAACTTGAAAGCACCTTGCCCTTTAAATCCACTTTCTGGTACCTGCCATTCAGGGGACGGGCCTATAACTGAGAAGACAGTTAAAAAAAGTAACCTTTTGGCCCGTCCTGCATGGCTCAGCAGTTGAGAATCGACCTATGAACCGTTCCCAGTCAGGGCTCATGCGAAGGTTGCAGGCCCGTCCCCAGTGAGGGGCATGTAGGAGGCAGCTGATGGAAGTTTCTCTCTCATTGCTATTTCTATTTCTCTCTTACTCTGAAATCAATAAAATATTTTTAAAAAGTAACTTTTTGGAGAGGGAGTACTTTTTGAAAGTCATTAATGTATTTGAGAAGGAACAAGCCCAGTTTGGTGGAATGAGGTGAGAGAAGTGTATTTGTGCATCCTGCTTTCTTCTCCATCTTTTGAATACTCTTCTTCCCCACCCTCTATACTATGATTCATTTCTGCTTTCACCTCTGTCTGTGTCTGGTTACATGAAGTATACAAAAGATTATCTTATATGGTAATTTTACGTAATTATGTTGTGGACTTTAAGCAGCTAGAAAATGGGGTCAGAGGAGGAAGAAATTAAGGGACATCTGTAATCCTGTAAACAATTTTTAAAAAAGAATATACACGTTTAGGACAAATTTGAAAAAGCACATTCTAATGTACGGCAGATTGCTGTTTTTGACTTGGGAGGAAATTAATTTCCAGAGGTAGAATCAGACTCAAAGGTCTGTATCAGTTTGGATGGCAATAAAAATTGTATACTCTGTAAAATTGCTCTAGATAGCTCAAAAATTTGCTCTGTATACACAAACACAAGCTAATGTCAAAGATGGGTGAATAGTTTGAATAAACTATGACATTTTCAAGCAGATTGGGGTAAAGCAGTATTACTATATTAATAGTATTTTATAGAGATTTTTTATTGTACAGGTAGCTAAATTTTATATAGATACATTTCAAGTTCATCCACTCAAAAGGATTTCTAATATCAAATTAAGCCAAAAACTTAAGAAATATTACTTATTTAATATTTATATATTAAATTACTTAATATTGGGGTTTTCTTCACATTTAATTAATGGAAAAAGTCTTTTACCTAAATCTGTATTTTTAATGCAGTGACTTTTAAAGTTTACAAATAGATCCTTTGATTATTTAGCAGGTAACATCTAAAGGAACTGGATTAAATCCTAATGCCAAAGTGTGGCAAGAAATTCCTCATGGAAATACTGATGTCACGCCAGTAACTCATGGACCTGAAAGCTCTTGGCAAGAAACAGCAGCAACATCAGGGTCTCATCCTGAGGGTGAGTCCTAAATATTTTATCAGAACAAAACACATTTTGGTTAAACATGTCCCCGAACCAATTTAGAGAACTTTAGGGTACATCCTTTGGTTATATGATTAAATATGTTTATAAATGTTTAATATGTAGTTTGTATACAATTTTCATATTTAGTATGGTCACCAATTTCAAACAGAAACTTGAAATCTTTGGGTCCAGCCTTTAAGCCCATTTATAAAATAGTGTTGATCTACTTATTTGACCTTGGACCATGCTTAATTTTCCCATGCTTGTGTCCTTAATCTATAGATTAAACAATAGTAATAAAAATAGTAATAATTACTTTTGGCAGAATTAAGTGAGTAAAAGTACATTGAGTAGTAGTAGTGCTCATAGATAGTGCTATATAAGTTTAAGCTATTAACCATTTTAGCTTATCCATAATTGTCAAAACTTAACTCCCTTAGAAAGATAACTGTTACTTAAAATAATATGGACATTTTACCAACTGGTAGATTCCTTGAAATCTTGTTATAGGAGACATAGGGTCCAGAGTTCCTAAAGATAGGATTTGAAGAATTTCTATTTTCAGTATGTTTTCTTTAATACAGGTAATACAGAGCTTTCAGATGATATGTGTAAGGAATATGAAGTAATGTATTCATCTTGTGAAACCACAAGAAATTCTACAGGCATTGAAGAATCAACTAATGGAATGATTTTAGGGCCAGAAGATCTGAGTTACCAAATATATGACATTTCTGGTAAGCTTTAGGTTTTATTGATCAAAGGAGAATTTAATATGCTAGTCTTCTTACCCCTACCCTCACCCCCAAGTCTCTTTATCATTGTTCTAATTAAATTGTGTATTCATTAGTTTATTTTCTTATTGGTGAAAAAAGTTTATGTTAATGAAATGCTGTTAGGTGGTATCAGTAAATACTGTTTTAAAATTGCCAAATGTGAAAATTGTAATAAAAAAATATTAACTTTAAATTTCCTATTAAGAGAAAGTGTGAAATTCAAGATGAAAGGGGAAAAATATTCAAAATAGTTGAAAGAAACCTAAATTACAATTTTTCATAGGGTCTAACTTTGTTGGGATTAGTCAAATTCTATCAATTTTACTATCACTTTTTCCCCCTCTCTAAATATTTATCGGTGAAATCTGACCCTGGGACTTCATTGTTCCTGTGACCCATCACTTTTGTCAGTGTGAAATGCATTTATAAATGTGAAAAAAGTTAGAGATTAATTTTAAGGAAAATACTGTATTAAAAATAAAAATATGGTTCTACAATTTAACTTGTGAGATTTTTTTTCCATATTCACTTAATTGTTATGGATTAGTAGTTAATTGGATTTAAAGTGGATGAAATCTAAAGGAAACTAAAACTGGATCATAGACCCTCATGACCTAACTTAATTTTTCTAATTTCTGAAGGGTCTCTTTGGAAAATAAGTGTAATGGGAGGGGGTAGGCATTTCTGTCTTTGCCTTCAGTCAAGGTATATAAATCTTTGTCTTCACTTTCCTTATTTATTATAAATATTTGGACTAGATTTCTAAAGTCTTTTGGCTTGTAAGTTGATTTCCGAAGTGGAATGAGATGGTATTTCTTTTTTTTCTTAGAGAACTATTTTATTTTTTTTATTTAAAAAAAATCTTTATTGTTCATAATATTACAGTTGTTCCTCTCCCCCTCCCATAGTTCCCCTCCTCCCAGTTCCCACCCCACCCTCTGCTCTTACTCCCCTGCCCCCACTGTCCTCATCCATAGGTGTACGATTTTTGTCTAGTCTCTTCCTGTACCACCAACACCCCTTTTCCCCCTGAGAATTGTCAGTCCATTCCCTTTCTATGCCCCTGATTGTATTCTGTTCACCAGTTTATTCTGTTCATCAGATTTTTATTCACTTGATTTTTAGGTTCACTTGTTGATAGATGATGATATGTATTTGTTGTTCATAATTTTTATCTTTACTTTTTCTTCTTCCTCTTCTCAAAGGATATCTTTCAACATTGCATATAATACTGGTTGGGTGTTGATGAACTCTTTTAGCTTTTTCTTGTCTGTGAAGCTCTTTATCTGACCTTCAATTCTGAATGATAGCTTTGCTGGGTAGAGTAATCTTGGCTATAGGTTCTTGCTATTCATCACTTTGAATATTTCTTGCTATTCCCTTCTGGCCTGCATAGTTTCTGTTGAGAAATCAGCTGACAGTCATATGGGTGCCCCCTTGTAGGTAACTGACTGCTTTTCTCTTGCAGCTTTTAAGATTCTCTCTTTGTCTTTTTCCCTTGGCATTTTAATTATGATGTGTCTTGGTGTGGTCCTCTTTGGATTTCTTTTGTTTGGGGTTCTCTGTGCTTCCTGGACTTGTAAGTCCATTTCTTTCACCAGGTAGGGGAAGTTTTCTGTCATTATTTCTTTAAATAGGTTTTCAATATCTTGCTCTCTCTCTTCTTCTGGCACCCCTGTAATACTGATGTTGGTATGCTTGAAGTTGTCCCAGAGGTTCCTTACACTATCTTCATATTTTTAGATTTTTTTCTTTTTTCTTTTCCGGTTGGGTGTTTTTTGCTTCTTCATATTTAAAATCTTTGACTTGATTCTTGCAATCCTCTAGTCTGCTGTTGGATCTCTGTATATTATTCTTTATTTCAGTCAGTGTATGCTTAATTTCTAGGTGGTCCTTTTTCATATCCTCAAGGGTCTCATTAAATTTATTGGCAGTCTCTAGAAAATTCTTGAAAAACCTTATAACCATAGTTTTGAACTCTATATCCAGTAGTTTGCTGTCCTCCATTTCTGTCATTTGTGACCTGTTTCTTGATCTCCGCATTTTGGGTGCTTCCCTGCGTTGATAGGATGGCTTTGTTAGGTGTCCTATAGGGCCCAGTGGCTCAGCCTCCCTAATTACCTGAGGTGGACACGCTTGGTGCACCGCTTTGTAGGTTTTGTGCACAGTCTTGTTGTAGCTAAGCCTTGATTGTTGTTGGTATCACTGGGAGGAATTGACTTCCAGGCCACTTGGCTGTGAGAATCAGCTGTGTCTATGGTGGGAGAACTTCCGTGCTGGAGACACCCTCATGGGGCAAGACTTGCTTTAGTGGGGCTTTGGTGCTCACTGAGTCTGCCCCCTGAATGTGTCCCTTTTGGATCTGAGGAGTTATAATCTGGGTGGTCCCGCTCTGACCACTGGGTACACTGGCTCTTGGATCTCTAAGGAGATGCTATTTTAGCTTCTGCCTGAGGCTACCCAGCCTTTTATATGCAGAGGCTTCTACCTGCAGCTTGGGTGGGGTGGGGTCTCCGGAAATCAACAGGGCAGAGCAAACAACTATGGCTGATTCTCAGCCCTGCCCTAAGAGGTACCAGGTCTTTGTGTCCCTCAGCACGCCGAGAGAAAGCCGCTCTGGAGTTCCTCCCAATGCCAGACAGTCCTGCTTCTCCTCTTATGAGTCTGGGTCCCCAGAAACTTGCCCGGAACTGGAGTTCAGAGCCTTCAGGAGCTTGTGACTCCCTCCGGATTGAAAATGAGAACCGTGTCCTCAGTTGCCAGCCCTTTCCTCGAACCTTTTTTGCACACCTCCATACCTCTGCACTTTACTTCTGTACCTCCTCTGCGTCTGTCTCTTTCTAGTTGTAGAATTTCCACTTAGCCAGCCTTCCTGTGGGTCTGGGTCTGTTTTTTCTTTTCATTGTGGTTTTGAAATGGTTGTGTGAGGCAGCAATTCCAGGTGTTTACCTATGCCACCATCTTGGTTTCTCGAGATGGTATTTCTACATAATAATTTAAGGTGGTATGCTCTACTCTCTACTTATGGTCATAATATACCTAACTAGTGGTTACTTCCATTTTTTGTTTGCTTGCTTTAGTTTTTAATATATTTTTATTGATTTCAGAAAGGAATGGAGAGGGAGAGAGAGATAGAAACACCAATGAAGAGAGATTCATTGATTGACTGCCTCCTGCAAGCCCCACACTGGATGTCAAGCCCACAACCCGAGCATGTTCCCAGACCTTGTGGTTCATAGATGGATTCTCAACCACTGAGCCATGATGGCTGGGCATTACTGGCTTGGATACTTGGAACATAGAGTTGGATTAAGTGATGTGGCAATCAGTTGATATTTTATTAAATTTGTTATAATGACATTGAAAGGTTAAATGAAGTTGCTCATTTAGCTAGCAATTGAGTAGATGAATTTTGTGTTAGAAATTTATATAAAAATAGAATGCTTCTTCATTTTAATGAAGTTAATATTACTTTGACTCTTGAATAATAAGACAAGCTAGTGGTATAAAATCATGTGAAGAATTTATCTTTAAAAAAAATTTTTTTTTTTTAAATATATATTTTATTGATTTTTTACAGAGAGGAAGAGAGAGGGATAGAGAGTTAGAAACATCAATGAGAGAGAAACATCAATCAGCTGCCTGTTGAACACCCCCTACTGGGGCTGTGCCCACAACCAAGGCACATGCCCTTGACTGGAATCGAACCTGGGACCCTTGAGTCCGCAGGCTGACACTCTAACCACTGAGCCAAACCAGCTAGGGCGTTTTTAAAAATTTTTTATTCGGAGAGGAAGGAGGAGAAAGAGACAGAAATATCAATGATGAGAGAGAATCGTGGATTAGCTAGCTGCCTTCCTGCACGCCCCCCACTGGGGATCGAGCCCGCAACCTGGGCATGTGCTGTTGATTGGAATCAATCCCAGGACCCTTCAGTCCATAGGCCCCATGCTCCATCCACTGAGCCAAACCAGACAGGGAAGAATTTATCTTTATATATGTCTATTGTCTGCATATTTAGAGGAAATTAATCATTAATGCTTTTGAAGAGGACAGCTCAGTGGAGTGACTTGGTTGAGTGTCATTCTGGGCATGAAAGGTTGCTGGCTCGATTCCTGGTCAGGGCACATACCTGAGTTTCGGGTTTGATTATCCAGTCAGGAAGCACACAGAAGGCAACTGATCAATGTTTTCTCTCACATTGATGTTTCTCTTTCTCCCCCTCCCTCCATTCCTGCTTCCCTCCCTTCCTCCCTCCCTTCCTCCCTCCTAGCATGTCCTCAGATAAGGATTTTAAAAAAAAAGAAATTGTTTGCTTTGAGTCTGTAATGTTTTGTGTAAGATAGTTTTAGTTTTCCAGGTTTGAGTCCTCCCAAAAAAAGGCTCATGTTCTGGGTTTAAATAATAGAAAGTATAGGAGACTATTATAGAGTTGATCTGGTCCTTTGGACATTTGAGTGCTTTAAATATTCATAGGAAGATAATGGTGTTCTAAAATTAAGGAATGAAAAATATATTAAGAGATAGAAGTTGAACCCAGCTGGTTTGGTTCAGTGGTGAGCATTGACCTATGAACCAGGAGATCATGGTTTCATTCCCGGTCAGGGCACATGCTTGATTTCTAGTAGCTTGATCTCTAGTAGCAGGGATGCAGGAGGCAGCCAATTGATGCTTTCTCTCATCGATGTTTCCATCTCTCTATCCCTCTCTCTAAAAAGTCAATTAAAACATTGAAAAAAGAGAGATAGTTTAATGAGTGTGACTAATATCAGATTTACTCCTAATAGTACAGATGACTCTGTGTGTGTATATATCCCATTTTATCTAGCTAGTCACTGTCATCAAATTTAGATTAATAACTCTTGTTCATTATTTTAAAGTATTTGGGGTAGTATTTTATAATATGTTAGCAGTAAGTATAGTGTTAACTTGATAAACATTTTTAAACTGATCTGAAATCTCTCTAAATGAAGAATAGATTGGTTGAAAGAAATTAGCTGGACCTTGAGTGATCTGAATTGTAAAGAATAACAGTTTAATTTTATGAGTTTATTTGTGTATTCTTTGTGATTTACTCTTGAGTATAACAGTATGGAAAGTAACCACTTATAGTAATTTGTATTAACATTTCCGCTCTTCTTTTCTACCATCAGGAGAAAGCAATTCAGCAATTTCTACAGAAGACCTAAAAGAATGCCTGAAGAAACAATTGGAATTCTGTTTCTCACGGTACACGATCATTTTTGTGTAGTTATTCCCCCCCCCCCTTTTTTTGAATTGTTTGGTTGGTAGATATGAAATACCTGGAAGAATGGTGGTTTTAATTTCCTTCAGTTATGTATTCTTGGTATCATTCTTCTATATTTCTTAACTAGATTTAAGGATATAATCTTCAAGCATGTCCAACTCAAAGGCTTACACGGGCCAGATGAACAAGGTTTAAGTTTCTGTGGGCTGCAAAAAAAACCAAAAGCTTCAATTTTCATAGAAACGTAGGTTTATTTTGATAGAGACATGCTGAATACAAAGGGCTGAAATAAATGAGTAATGGTTAAAATAATAGAACATTTTAATAAAAATTTTTTTTCTTGAATGATAATTTACTAGACACTGAATAACTCCACATATTAATAAGTGTAATGCAAATAAACCTATTTTTCTTGTTCTCTGAAAGTGAAATATTTTCTGTTGCACACACCAAACAAGTCAGTAAAAGATAATGACGTGGCAATTGGCTGCTAAAGTATTCGCTGCTAGTATTAGCGGAGAGAAATGGTGCGCCTGCGCATATGGCGTCAGGGAAATGAATGCAACACAATTATAGTAATCAGTCATTAGGGAACGTTGTACTAGTAGTTTGTTATTAATAATTATGTATAACAGGATATTATAAAAATTAAGTTATAAAATTTTTATTAAAACATTTCTTACATACCATTATATTGGCTGGGTTGTAAAAGTATTGGTTGTGGGCTGTGAGTTTGATATGCTTACTTTAATATGCAAAGGATATTCTATTTTCAGTAGAAAGATAATGAAATTGCACTTGGATACCTTTTAAAAAATATATAGTTTTATTGATTTCAGAGAGGAAGGGAGAGGGAGAGAGAAAAACACCAATGGTAACATAATCGTTGATTGGCTGCCTCCTGCATGCTCTCTATTGGGGCTTGAACCCATAGCCTGGGCATGTGTCCTGATCTCCTGGTTCATGGGTCAACACTCAACCACTGAGCCACACTGGCCAGGCTAACAATTTTATTTTAATTGATTTCAGAGAAAGACAGAGACATCGATTTGTTGTTCCACTTACACATTCATTGTTTGCTTCTTGTATTGTGTCCTGGCCAGGGATTGAACCCATAATCTTGGTGTATTGGGACAACGCTCTAACCAACTGAGCTACCTACCTGGCCAGGGCCTTCTGAGTGTTTTTAAAGCGAACATGAAGATTTGAACCTCTTGATTTGCGTGATTTAGTGGGGTTTTCTGAGTCAAGTGAGGAGTGAACTATTTTCGGAGGTCACCTCAGGCTGTTTTTGGAAAATGTTTTTTTCTTTCTTTAGACACAGTACACTCTCAGCTTAGGTTTAATTGATTCCTCATCCGAAACATCTCCTTCTTTGTCTTTGTAGTCTAGTATTGGCCCTACTATGAAAGCAAGAACCTTCTGGCTTTTTTTTCTCCAATCAGATGCAGTTCATTTTCTGTAACATACTTATAACAGTTATTTTAAAATCTTTGCTATTAACTGGATCATTTGTGTATCTGCTGATATTCTGAGTTTTTTCTCTTGATTCTGTCATAATTTTCCTGCCTTTTTGGATGTCATAAACTTTGGTTATATGCTGGACATTACTTATAAAAGAAGCTGTGAGCTGCAAGTGATATAATTTTTCCCTTGAGCTTTCTTCTTTTAGGAAGAAGCAGAATGATTGCTTCAATCCAGTCAGGAATCAAGCTAGGTCAGGGCTGAGCAGTCATTTTAATTAGATTTGGTTCACCTCTAATTTATGTATATTCCTTACGCATGGTCTTCTCAAGCTTTTGATTTAGAAGTTGACAGTTTTCTGTTACCTCAGTCCTGAAACATCAAGGGAGATTTAGTTGTCTTCTTCAGAGGCTTGAGATTAGCTCTACAGCCTCTTACCTTATACAGCTCTAAAATCTGGAAAATGTCTTCTGGAGGAAACTTGTCTTGTGTTTGATGCAATATTCATTCTTTTTTCCACCTGGAACTTCCATAAGACCACAGAGATTTTATCTTTTTAACTTGACTCCCAATTTCTCATCTCTGCCCTTCGAATTCAAGTAAACACAGTTGTGTTGGAGGGCTTCTTCATTTCCAGTTCATAATGCCAGTCCTGTGCAACTGCTGGTAGCTTTGCTGGTTTTATTCTGCTCCAGGATCTGCAAATGCCCTCAGGAAAGAAAGATCATCTTTCTGGAATTTCATTTTGTCCTTGTTGCTTCCATAGTTGTTCTTTTATCTTTGAACACGTAATGGTTTCAAGCCTTTTTAGTTGTTGCAGTGGAAGCTTTTGTTTGTGATAATTACCACATTTTGCTCAGCACTGAGTTACAGTTCAAACCATTTGTAGGTCAGCAAAGTAACCATCAGTACATTAGTCATAATTGTTCAGATCCGATACGTTATATCTATGAAGTTGACTTCTGTGAAGTACAGTTTCTTTAAGGGTTTGACACAATGTTTTATAAGAATAGACCTGAAAATCAGAGTAAATTCAGGCTACAACTTTTTAGTTATGCAAATATTATATTTATTGTTGTCTTATTTTCAAGTTCTTAAAGAATTTTTCAGCCCTGACTGGGTAGCTCATTTGGTTACAGTGTGATCCCAATGTGCCAAGGTTGCAGGTTCATTATCCTTCATCAGGGCACATATAAGAATCAACCAATGAATGCATAAATAAGGAACAACAAATAGATATTTCTCTCTCTCTCTCTCTCTCTCTCTCTCTCTCTCTCTCTCTTTCTCTCTCTCTCTCTCTCTCTCTCATTTTTAAAGTTCTTATTTTTTAAAAGTTTTTTATTTATTAGGGTGATGGTGATACTAGTATGTTATTCCTTTGGTGCTGAATTGAGTTTAACCTTCGCTGGTTTTCCCTATATTCTCAGTTTTCTTCCCAAAGCAAATAACTACCACCTGTTGACAATTGTAACCTTTAAAAAGTAATTACTGCCCTAACCAGTTTAGCTCAATGGATAGAGGGTCGGCCTGCGGACTGAAGGGTCCCAGGTTCGATTCCTGTCAAGGGCATGTACCTTGGTTGTGGGCACATCCCCAGTGTGGGGTGTGCAGGAGGCAGCTGATGGATGTTTCTCTCTCATCGATGTTTCTAGCTCTCTATCCCTCTCCCTTTCTCTCTGTAAAAAAATCAATAAAATAAAATTTAAAAGTAATTACTACTTTGTTTTAATATAATTTGAATTTAAAGGCCTTTGATCCTACTCTTTGCCCAGCTCTAAGGCTTTGAAATACATTTGAACAACTAAGACCCTTTCTGGATGAGGAGGTTGGGGGACAAAACAGTAAAAGTAATAAATAAGCAAATTAGAAGTAGGTGGTAATCACTATGGAAAAATATTAAATAGAGCAGTATAAGCAAGGGAAGGGATATCAGTACTGCTTTGGGTGGTTTTAGTTTTAAATAGATCATTAAGATGGTGGCTTTAAGCATAGACTTCTAGGTATTTATAACCAGACTGCTTCAAAGATTTGATGTGAATAAGGTATGGATTTTATTTTACTTGAGTTTGTTAAATATTTTATGTGTAAGATAGAAGTGTTTACATATTCTTTTTAAAAATGTATCTTAAAGACTCTTTAGTCTTATTTTTTTTCTAATTAGCAGTAATCGAGCCTTGGATAAACCTCATTGTCTATGACACTGCCACTTGTAAAGCTTTTTTTAAATCCTCACCTGAGGATATTTTTCCATTGACTTTTAGAGAGGGAATGATAGAAATATTGATGTGAAAGCAGCACGTCAATTGGTTGCTTCCTGCACGAGCCCTGAACAGGGCCCAGGCTGGGGAGGAGTCTGCAACTAAGGTACATGCCCTTGACTGTAATTGAACCAGGGACCCTTCAGTCTGCAGACCGACACTCTCTCCACTGAGTCAAACCGGCTAGGGCATAGTCTTAACTTTTTAATATTTTAAATTCATTATTTAAATGTAAAATAAAGATCAAACATACTTACAAGTAAATGCTAATGTTCAGAAACTTAAAATCTTTCACGATCTAACTCATGGTTTAAACTGCATATTCTAACATCAGTGATAAAGTGTTTATAAGATGGAACCACACTTTATATAATATTTTGTATCATACTTTTAAATTTAATACTAAAGCTTCTTTTCATATTAATATAATTCCATAAAATTCCTTGTACGAAACAGTTGGGCCCAAAAGTTGAAGGGATTAAGCCAAAAACAAAATAGAGAAACAAAAGAACTCAAAGACACAGACAATAGATAGTATGGTGATTACCAGAGAGAAAGGAGGGAGTGACAGGTGGTAGAAAAGGTATAGGGGGCATAAATAGTGATGTAAGGAGACTTGATTTGCATTGGTGAACTCACAATACAGTTTACAGGTTATGTATTATAGAATTGTACACCTGAAACATGCACAATTTTATTGACCATGTCGCCTTGATAAATTCAATAAAAAAGTAAAAAACTATTGGGCCCAGTGTATTTGAAGATTCAGAATCTTTCTGGAAGTTGTTAAAGCATATTTGTTGTATATTATATGTTTTCATAATTGTGTTATTTCTGTAGCATAATTTTGTTTTCCTAGACTTAGTGACACAAGGAAATAAGGCATCTCTTCATTAGGTGCTTTTAAGGAATTGTTTTATAGGATTGTTTCTTCTGTTTGTTTATTTTTTCCCAGAGAAAATTTATCAAAGGATCTTTACCTGATATCTCAAATGGACAGTGATCAATTCATTCCGATTTGGACAGTTGCCAACATGGAAGAAATAAAAAAGCTAACCACAGACCCCGAAATAATTCTTGAAGTATTGAGATGTATGTAAAGCATACCTTTTAGCTTATTCTTTAAGTCAAAAAATTAAATGTTCTTTTAATTTCTGATTAGACAGGGAATTGTATTAAGTTCCTATTTTTTTGCTACTCTTTTCCAATCATTTATCTTTACTGACTGGTATATAGCTTCTGTATCAATTTTATACCTTCATTGTTAATCTTGATATCCGGTTACACATATAAGAAACTAAATCTCAGTTTTCTGGGCTATTAGAAAGTTTTATGTATCTGTTTTTTGTTTTTGTTCATCAGTTTAGAGGATTTTCATTCTCAGAAGGCTAAAAAAACATTTTGTGAAATAATCTCTGATTGGTTTATGCAGACATCATTTCTTAAAATGATCCAATCTTGTGCGTAATTCTTGGTTTAAGCACTTTTTAATACACACACACACACACACACACATGTATATGTATCTATGTATTTTTTTTTTTTTTATTGATTTCAGAGAGGAGAGGGAGAGGGAGAGAGAAACATTAATGATGAGAGAGAATCATTGATGGGCTGCCTCCTGCATGCCCCCTACTGGGGATCAAGTCTGCAATCTGGAATCAAACCAGGGACTCTTCAGTCTGCAAGCCTACGCTTTATCCACTGAGCCAAACCAGTTAGGGCAAGCCACTTCTTAGACTGTAATTTTAAGAAGAGTTTCTTCACATATTAAAACTTAACTGCGTTTCCCCAAGTAGGGAATAAAAATGTGGTATTTGTGTGTGGAGAAATTGCCTTATTAGATATGTGTTGCATGATCCTTTTTTTTCTCCAACCACAACACAATGACAAATCACAGAGTAGCTACTCTGAATATTTTTGTTCAAAGGATAATATTTGACAGTGTTCTTTGTATAATCTCAAAATATTTTATTGTAACTTTAATCTTTGATTCTACAACTTAATTTCTTTGGGATAATAACCTCTGCTAATTTATTCAGTTGAATATAGAAATGAATAGCTTATTTTGGCATTTCTACCTCTACTTGTCACTTTTTTAATAAAGATTAGTACATATATTTCTTTTCCCCCCTGTCCTTCCCCCAGCCTCCCTTACCCCCCAGTGTTTTGTGTCCATTGGTTATGCTTAAATGCATGCACCAAAGTCCCTTGGCTGATCTGTTACCCCCCCACACACACACACAATGTCCCTGTCCTTGTTGCTGTAATTTGACAGTCTGTTTGATGTTGCTCTGCTTCTGTATCTATTTTTGTTCACCAGTTTATAATGGTTATTATTATCCATAGATGAGTGAGGACATGTGGTATTTTTCTTTCATTGACTGGCTTATTTCACTTAGCATTATGTTCTCCAGTTCCATCCATGCTGCTGCAAATGCTAAGAACTCCTACTTGTCACTTTTGAATGAAATTTTTTTTTTAATTTCAGCTTCTCCCATGGTACAAGTTGATGAGAAAGGTGAGAAAGTGAGACCAAGTCATAAGCGTTGTATCGTGATTCTTAGAGAAATTCCTGAAACAACACCAATAGAGGTAAATTATTAAGTATTGTTAAAGTTCTCTTTACCTTTTAAATTGGAGGAGTTAAAATAAGTAAGCAAAGTGTGTCAGTGTCCTCATACCAGTTTCTGTGAATAGGATAAATATTAACTTGTTTTGTAAACTTTGAAGAATGGTACAAAGGGAGGAAGAATATATGATTGTATGTTCTTAGAAGGGGAGACTGAAACTTTTGATATATTGATTTGACTGAATGGCAATTAAAATATAAACGTGCTTTTGGGAACTTGAGATTTATCTGAAAGAAATGAAGAAAAAAATATGAATAAGGATTAATGGGTCAGGATTAACCCTTCTGGTTAGCAAAATATAAAGCAAAGTTGCAGCAGCCAGCTGGTGTGGCTCAGTAGTTGAGCATTGACCTATGAGTTAGGATGGTTCGATTCCCAGTCAGAGCATATACCTGGGTTGCAGACTCGATCTCCAGTGTGTAGCATGCAAGAGGTAGCCCATCGATTAGTCTCTCTCATCATTGATGTTTCTGTCTCTCCCTCTTCCTTCCTCTCAGAAAACAATAAAAAAAATCCTATATAATAAAAGTGTAATATGCTAAGTGTCCAGTTGACCTGTCGGCCATTCAACCAATCAAAGCATAATGTGCTAATTTTATATGCTAAGGCCACTCAGCTGCTTGCTATGATGTGCACTGACCACAGGGGGCAGACAGTAGACTGTTCTGCCAGTCACTATGATGTGCACTGACCACCAGGGGGCAGATGTTCCAACTGGTAGATGAGCTTACCGCTGGAGTCCGGCTGAATGGGACTAAGCGAGATGGGTTGGGCAACCTCCCATGTCCCTCACCGGCCCCGATCATGCACCGGTGGGGTCCCTCAGCCTGGCCTGCTCCCTCTCACAATCGGGACCCCTTAGGGGATGTCAGAGAGCTGGTTTCGGCTCCATCCCACAGACCAGGCCAAGGGACTCTATAGGTGCAAGAATTTGTATACCAGGCCTCCAGTATTTATATATTAAAGCAAAGCTGCAGTTATAAAGATACTGTAGTACAGGTACAAAAATAAAATAACACTTGAATGAAAGTATAGTCCAGAAATAGGTTCTTTTATACAGTAAGGTATGTATAATACCATTTACTTGATAATTAGGTTCTTCCAAGTATTGTGCAATGTACTTCAGTTATTTAAAGCCTCAGGTTTTATTATCTGTTTTACAGACAAAGTTAACTGAGCTTCAGGATGGTTAAATAAGTTAGCTAAGGACACGTGGGCTGTTTAAATGACAGAATCTGGATTTGAACTTGATTTCTCTGATTTCAAAGCCTGTGTTTCTTAACCACTAAGCCATAGAGCTTCACAGTGATTTGTCATGTTAAGGCATAGTAGATTAGAGAAGAGAATTAATTCGTAACTGATATGTGGCAATTGACTAATCATTTTAAAAATGGTTAGACTTTTGCCACCTAACATATTTATTCATCTTTTTGTTCAGAGTTAATTTAGTGTTATATCTCCAGAATGCAGTGAGAGAAATTGGAAAAGAAACTCTCACGAGATCTTTGATTTAAAATTATGAACTATGTCAAAAGCATCAGTTCTCAACCTGTGGGTCGCGACCCCTTTGGTGGTTGAATGACCCTTTCACAGGGGTCGCCTAAGACCATCCTGCATATCAGATATTTACATTACGATTCATAACAGTAGCAACATTACAGTTATGAAGTAGCAATAAAATTAATTTTATGGTTGGGGGTCACAATGTGAAGAACTGTTTTAAAGGGTCAGAACATTGAGAACCACTGGTCAGAAGTAACAAATTGAGAGGAAGATTGTAGAATAGGAAGAATATTTGCAATATTAAGAAGCAGTGTATACGCAAGCCTGAGTTCTAGAGCCAAACTGCCTCAATTTGAATTCTAGCCTTTTTACTTGCTAGTTCTATGACTTTGGGTAAGTTACTTGACCTCTTTTGCCTCCACTTTCTCATCTGTTAAATGGAATAATAGTAACAAGTAATTCATAAAATTTTTGTTAGAATTAAGTTAGTATATAAAGAGCAGTAGCAAGCATATAAAAGCACTCTTAAGATTAAATATTATCATTTTTTAAAAATTCATGTTTTTATTGATTTCAGAGAGGAAGGAAGAGGGAGAGAAAGAGAAACATCAATGATGAGAGAGAATCATTGATTGCTTGCCTCCCTACACGTCCCTACTGTGACTTTCTGGTTCACAGGGACCATGCTCAACCCCTGAGCCATGCCAGCCGGGCCCATTATTATCACTAGAGCTCACACACATGGAAAACAGTAAATAAAAGGAACGAGGCAACATACTGTTCATTTTTTTTAGAAAAAGTATGTCCAGCTGGTGTGACTCAGTGGTTGAGCGTCGTCATATGAACCAGGAGGTCAGGGTACATGCCTGGGTTGTGAGCTCCATCCCTAGTGTGGGGCGTACAGAAGGCAGCTGATCAACGATTCTCTCTCATTGTTGATGTCTCCCTCCACTTCCCCTCCCCCTTCCGTTCTCCTTCCCCCTCTCCCAAGTCAATAAAAATACATTTAGAAAAAAAGAGTAAAGCAAGTACAGATGACTAAAATAGCCAGAGAATGTCAACCTAAGCCCTAAAAATTGAAATTCAGCTTAAAATGAGATTTGAACCCTGCCAGTGTTGCTCAGTGATTGAGCAGCAACCTATGAACCAGGAAGTCCTGGATCCATTCATACTGATATTTCACCGTGACAAAAAGTGTCTCTCAGGCAACAAACAAAGAGGAGAATGCTTTTGTTGTTGGGGAAATCGAAGATAGCACATCTTTAAAACATTAAGAGGCCATCAAGAGTGCTAGTGTTGCTACGAGTGTGAAAGTGCTCTTAAGACAATAATCACAGGCAGATTGAATAGGGAGAAAAATTGTTGATTTGGATAAAGGAATGGCAGTGACACATGAAAAATTATTTAAGGCTAGTAGAGGGTAGTTTGATAAATTTAAGAAGTGTTTATAGATTAAATAGTATATTAGACATACTCTATGTAAGAAAGTTTAAAACAACCACTGGAACAGATTCATTCAATTTACATGATTTGTAATGTGAAAAAATGATTTCAGTTTTTTAACAAATTGCTTCTTGAACAGATTCCCTGAGTGAATTAAAGAACTGAGGTTCCACTATACTTAGCACTTAGAAAATGTTAAGGGAGGACATACATTTCCTTTTTATTTTTTATTATGACACAATGAGAGATTTTTCTGGAAGGAAAATTTAGCTTGCCACTAGGAGTGAAATACTTCAGTTTTGATTATAAAGTAGGGCTCCATCCCTAAATTATATACAGTATTTGTGCTATAACCATACATGTTTTTGTTTCAGAATATAATCTGCTCTCAATAGAAAACTGGCAGAAGCCATAAACAGTTAACAAGTAAAGAAATAGAAAGGACCAAAAGTCACGAGGAGAAGAAATACCTATTATTGATGTTTTTTAGAATTAAAGTTTTGGTTTTTGTTTTTTTTTTAGGAAGTGAAAGCTTTGTTCAAGAATGAAAACTGCCCCAAGGTGATAAGCTGTGAGTTTGCACACAATAGCAATTGGTATATCACTTTCCAGTCAGACACAGATGCACAACAGGTGAGAATGAAACTTTTCTTCTCATTTCAGTCCTAGTGATAAAAGAAGTGGTATATTTTAATTGAGAAAGTATGTGCTTACAGCACTGTCTATAAAGACTGTTGAGCAACTTCTTCACCTTTTTGGGTTTGCTTATTAATGGTTTTATTTTTTATCATCTGCCTAAAGACTTTTCAGTTTTAACTTGAGAAATTTATTTCTATCAAAAAAGTTTAACTTGGGAGTTTGGAAATTACATATTAGTAGTTAGTATTTCTACTATATAGCAGGCCTATAATAAATAATATAACTTTCTTTCTGATTCTTGAAATTTTGATACTATGATTTTACCCTTACTGTTAGTCCTACTTAAAGAAAAGTAATATTCCTTTGAAACAGAAACATGTCTAATAGCATTTTAAAACCACTTACTGGTTTTGTTGTTTGTGTTTTTGGTTTGAGGGTTTGTGTGTGTGTGTGTGTGTGTGTGTGGTTTTTTCCCGTTAATCCTCACCCAAGGATATTTTCCTATTGATTTTTTTTTTTTTTTTTTTGAGAGAGAGTGTGTGTGGAAAGGAGTGGGGGAGACAGAGAGAGAGAGAAACATAAGTGAGAGAGACACATCAATTAGTTGCTTCCTACAAATGCACTGATGGGGCTGCGATCGAGCCTGCCACTGAGGTACCGACCCTTGGCTGGAATCAAACCCAAGACCCTTCAGTCCCGCAGGTCAATGCTCTGTCCACTGAGCCAAATCCACCAGGGCTGTATTTTTTTATTCTTTGTTTTCTTTAATTTTTACCTTGGAACGCTGTCTGATCGAACCATTTAAAAAATATGTAGCCCAGCCAGCATGGCTCAGTGGTCGAGTGTTGACCTATGAACCAGGAGGTCATGGTTTGATTCCCAGTCCGGGCACATTGCGGGCTTGCTCCCCAGCTGCGGGCATGCAGGAAGCAGCCGACCAATGATTCTCTCTTCATCACTGATGTTTCTATCTCTCTCCCTCTTTCTTCTTCTTTGAAATCAATTAAAATATATTGGGGGGAAAAAGATTAGTGACATTTTGGGTCTGTTTTGAATTTTGTGCATTTTATCTGCAGTAATCCATAGTAGCTCATCTATAGTAAATGCGAACTGTAGCTGAGATCTTAATTTTTTTCTTTTTCATTCCATATCACCTGCATAATGGGATCACCTTCATAATTCTTTTATTGTTTAGTTTAGAGATAGTAACTAATACCAAACTCTGGTTAGAATAAAGATGGCTTTAATGAAATGCTTGAGTGCTAATGAAAGTTCCTTTCTGCTTTGTTACAGGCTTTTAAATATTTGAGAGAAGAAGTTAAAACATTTCAGGGCAAGCCAATTATGGTAAGAAACATTTGTAAGTAAGACTAGCATCTAACAAGAAAGATTTTGTTGTTTGTCTATTTGAGAATTTTAAAAACACAAATGGATAATTTTTCTAAAACTCATGATTTTCAAGAAATTTCTGACTTACGCGACGTGCTACTTCAGAAGATTAGTTGATGGGACATCAAAATACTTTCTATACAGCAATTCTTTTCTAAAGCATAACTTTAAACTGTATGAAGTTTTAGTTAGATGCTGACTAACAACATGTAAGGTAATCCCAAATCTCAAAATGAGTAGAAAATGCTTTCATCCTCATCTCAATTCACTACATCATTACATTAACATTTAACCATTTAGAAATCCAGGGAATTGACACCTGCTCACTTTCTTTACATGTCTGATCTATCCTCAGGTTACATGGTTTGGCCTGTGGGATCAGGCCAAAACTGGCTTTCTGACATCCCCTGAGGGGTCCCAGATTGTGAGAGGGTGCAGGCCAGGCCAAGGGACCCCACTGGGGCACCAGTGAAGCAAGGGAGGTATATGGGAGGTTGGCCCGCCAGGGAGGGACCGTGGAAGGGCTTTAGGGTGTGTCCAGCCCATCTTGCTCAGTCCCTATTGGCCAGACCCCAACAGCAAGCTAGCCTACCGGTCTGAGTGTCTGCCACCTGGTGGTCAGTGCACATCATAGTGAGCTGTTTGAGTGGCCTTAGCATATCATTAGCATATCACGCTTTACTTGGTTGAATGGACGACCAGACACTTAGAATATTAGGATAATAATTGCAGTGGAAAATATTTTGAAGTGTTTTATTGTGGTAAAATATACATACATGCAATTTACCATTTTTAAGTGTGTAACTCAGTAGCATTTAATACATTCACATTGTTGTGTGACCATCACCGATATTTATTTACAGATAGTTTGTATCACCTGAAACAGAAAATCTATACGAGTTAGGCAGTAATGTCCCGTTCTCCCAGCCCCTAGTAACCTCTAATCTGTAGTCTCTGTCTTTATGAATTTGCCTATCTACATATATATAAAGCTTAAGCGACCTTTATGACCAGACAACCGGATGGTAGCTATGATGCACACTGACCACCAGAGGGCAGACACTCAACACAGGAACTGACCCCTCGTGGTCAGTGCACTTCCACAGCCAACCTCTCATTGTCCCTACTCCCAGCCCCCATCAGCTCCTATCGGGACTGGGCGAGATGGCCCTGATTGCCAGCCAGGCCAAGGAACCCCACCTGTGCATGAATTTGTGCATCAGACCTCTTGTTTTAGATAACTGCATATAAGTGCAGTCATGCAATATTTGCCCTTTCATGTCTGACTTATTTCACTTAATGTTTTCAAGGTTCATGTTGTAGCATATTGATATAAGTAACTTCATTACTTTTTATTGGGTTCTTAACTCTCTTTGGCTAGCATAAATAATACTATACAACTATCAGTTATTTGGGATATTTACCTAGACATTACTGGCAAATATAACGTTTAACATTTTGAGAGGCATGAAACTGTTTTTGCACAGCATCTCAACCAGTTTACATTCCCAGCAATGTAATATGATTCAAAATTTTCCACATCTTATCAACCCTTGTTATTTTCTGCTTTTTAAATAAAAGTCATTATAGTTTGGGGTTTCATTTTCCTAATGACAAATGATGGTCAGTCTTACGTTTTATTTGCCATTTGTGTATCTTTTTTGAAAACTGGGTTGTTTTGAATTGTAGGAGTTTTTTATATATTCTAGATATTAGTCCCTTATCAGATACATGATTTGCAAATATTTTCTTCCATTTTGTGAGTTAATCTTTTCCTTCTTTTTAAAAAATATATTTTTACTGATTTTAGAGAGGATAATGTCCTATGTATACTTGAGAAAATGTGTATTCTAGAGTTTGAAGAAGTATTTTTTAGGTCCAGTTGGTTTATAGTGTTGTTGAAGTTCTCTATGTATTGCTATTCTGTTGCTTATTTATTATTAAAAATGGGTTAATGAAGTCTCTATTGTAGAACTGTATTCTTTCAATTCTGGCATTGTTTGCTTTATGTATGTAAAGACTCTGTTGGTAGATGTATATATGTTTACAATTGTTTTCTCTTTTTGCTTAATTGAACCTTTTATCAATATATAATGTCCTTTGAAACCTTTTTTTACTTAGTATATTTTGCCTGATAATAATAAAGCCATCTTAGCTATATTTTGGTAATTATTTGCTTGCGTTTTGTTGCTTTCAATGTCTCTGAATCTAAAATGAATCTATGATAGACAGCACGTAGACAGATTCTTTTTTTAAAATTCAACCTGTCAGTCTCTGCCTGTAGTAGAGTTTAAGCTGTTTACATATAAAGTAATCACTAATCAGGAAAAATAATTCTGCTAACTAGGTATTTGTTTTCTGGGCATTTTCATCCTCAATTCCTTAGTTAACTGCCTGTTTTTATTAATTCAATTGAACTTTTATAGTGTACCAGTTTTGTTTTTCAACTTACCTATACTTTATAATTTTAAGTTAAAAAATTTTTTTTAGTTCTCTTGGGGGGTTACAGTTAACATCTTAAATTTATAACCACGTCAGTTGAATAGTGTACAGATACTTTGCTCCTATGCTTCTTTGTCCCTTCCCATTTATATTTTTTTACTTTCACAGATTACATCTTTATATATTTATGCCCATCAGTTTATATTGTCTTATTCAATTTCATTTTAAATAATATGAGGAAAAAAGAGGACTTACATAGCAGAAATACAATTGCTTTATTTGTCTTTACCTAAGTGATTATCCTTAGTAATGTTCCTTATTTCTTCTTATGGCTTTGAGTTACTGTCTGGCTTCATTTCATCTGAATAAATCTCACTAGCATTTCTTGTAAGGTATGCTTACTGATTCCTTTTTAGCATTTTATTTGTATATCTTTTCCCTAATTACTGTTAGGTTTGTCCATAGTTTTCATTAGCTCATTGAGCACATTTAAAATTTAACATCTTTGACAAGTAATGCCAATGTCTGGACTTCCTCAGGATAATTTTTATAACTTATTTTCCCTGTGAATCACTATAGTTTTTTCTTAATTTGTTTTTTTTTTTTTTTTTTTTGTATTTTTTTGTTGAAAACTGGATATTATAAGTATTATAAGATGCTAACTCTGGAAATGTGATTCTTCTACTCCTCAAATATTACTGATGTTTTGCTTGTTAAAGGCCTGTGACTTTTCCAAACTGTTTTTGCAAAGTCGTGGTCACTGAAATTTCTTGTGGTCACTGAAATTTCTGTTCCATTATTTCTATCTACATTCAGCCTGAGATCTGACAAAGATTTCCATAAATGTCTGGCTTCAAGTAGGGTAATGGTGGTAATGAAGGGTTCTGTCTCTTAGGGTTTTTTGAATTTATTAGGGTGACATTGGTTAATAAAATTATGTAGGTTTCATGAAGTAAAATTCTATAATACATCATCTGTATATTGTATTGTGTGTTCACCACCCCAGGCCAAGTTTCCTAACATCTTCATTTATCCCTCCTTTACCCTTTTCTACCTCCCCCACTTCCCTTTTCCCTCTGGAAATCACCATACAGTTTTCTGTGTCTGTTGCTCAATCCCTTTACCTTTTACTAGTACACCCAGTCCCAACCCCTGTCTTCTGACAGCTGTCAGTCTGTTCTCTGTCTCTGAGTCTAGTTTGTTCATTAGATTCCACATATAAATGAAATCATAATAGTATTTGTCTTTCTCTGACTGGCCTTATTTCATTTAGTATAATGGTCTCCAGGTCCATCCATGCTCTTACAAAAGGTAAGATTTCCTTATTTTAGGCCGATTAAAGTTTCAGGTGTCACCTGGGAATCTGCTGCTTCAAAGTGGGTCAAAAACATTAGCATAGATCCCTCAGGTATCCACCAGACTAACCATAACACACCCAGCATATTTGAAGGCCAAAGTCCTCACACAACCTACCTTGGCACCAGGCAAGCCACTCCCAGAATACAGGCCACTGAGGAATGGAAGTGGTAGTTACTGGTTTGTTGTTGGTTGTTTTTTTTTCTCCACTTAGGTAAGATGAGCCCCCTCTCCCTTTATTTAAGCACTCCATTAGTTGTCATAAGTGTCCAAGCACTTTTTCTTGCTCAGATATTGATTCATTGGGAGCTAGTCTGCCATTGTTCCACTATTCAATTTTTTGTTTATTCATGCAAATACAATCATGTACCACTTAACAAGGATAAACCAGAAAAAAAGAACCAGTCAGAAATGAAGACTGCAGGAACTGAAATGAAGAATGCATTACATGGAATCTCATAGTAGTTTTGATTTGCACTTCACTAATGACTAGTGAAATTGAGTATCTGTTTTTGTGCTTATTGGCCATTCACATATTCTCTTTGGGAAAATGTCTATTCAAGTCCTTGGTCCATCTTTGAATTGACTAGCTACTGTATGTTCTTGAGTGTAGTTTCACATGACTTCTGTCCCCTGTATTTCCTGCAAATTGGTAGCTAGATCTAGAGGCTTCAATAGAATTGGATTTGATTTTGGAGCAGTGGAGAAAGAGAACATAAGCATATAAAATATTATGTCTCTTATGCTA
Source organism: Murina feae (assembly GCA_004026665.1). Taxonomy (NCBI): domain Eukaryota; kingdom Metazoa; phylum Chordata; class Mammalia; order Chiroptera; family Vespertilionidae; genus Murina; species Murina feae. The sequence continues at coordinate 9,833 of PVJC01006379.1, read as the reverse complement.
GCTGCTACTGCTCATTTGGTGAACTCTCTTCATTAAAGGTTGAAGAGTGGTACTATTTCTATGTTAATCTTTTTTCTATTTATTAGCTGAAACACTTCTATAAAGAGAAGCTTGCCCTCATCTTCATTGCCCTGAGGTACAGCTCACTGACAAAATGCATGATAAATACTTGGTTCTAGCTCTTATTACCTATTTTTGAAAATAATGCATTGATTCTCTGGCAACTTTCAAAAATGACCATTCAAATTTGTTGGTTTTTTTTTTTTTTTTTTTTTTTAGATTTAAACATGTTTGGTGTGCTTATTGTCCTCACTGATGAAGTGTAGCCTCTGAGTTTACTTATGAGTTCTCTTGTTATGACTCTAATAATTTTCATTGGCTTGTTTGCTCTCTAGTGCAACAAGGTATATGAGGCTTTTGTATCTCCTGTGTCAAGACTTGGGGTCAGCCAGCTCTCTGGATTCCCTGTGTTATTTTTAAGGGGAAATGATACTTTGTATTCACTGGTTTTGCATAAGGAGTGATTGTGACTAAATATATGTTTTATCTTGTGTTTTTTGTTTTCTAAGACAAAATACGTCATGGTTTTTTTTAAAGATAGTCGATTTTATTTTATTTTTTAATTTTATTGATTTCAGAAAGGAAGGGAGAGGGAGAAATAGAAACATCAATGGTGAGAGCGAGTCATTGATCTGCTGCCTTCTACACAACCCCTACTGGGGATCAAAAGTGCAACCCGAGCATGTGCCCTGACCGGGCATCAAACTGTAACCTCCTGGTTCATAAGTAAGGTGACCAGATTTAAAGCGGTATACCATTGACCGGGGGGTTCTTTCTTTTTCTTTTCTTTTCTTTTTTTTTAAATTATTATTACTTAAAATGTTACAAAGAGTAATCGGGACTTTTTTAAAATGCTGCAGGACGCGGGACAAATTGTTAAAAATCAGGATTGTCCTGCCAAAAGCGGGACGTCTGGTCACCTTATTCATAAGGCAATGCTCAACCACTGGGCCACACCAGCTGGACTCTCATGATTTTATACTGATGTTTCCACTTTGAATTCAGGTGACAGTGTTTACATCTTCAGTCTTACATTGTTTCTCCTTTTTCCCATGTGAAAATCAAACCTCAGTGACTCCAATATAATACTGATTTAATGAATCCCATAGTCACATACAAAGTATCAGAATACAATACCAGTAGCAATACAGTTCTGATAATATTAAGAACATTTCCATACTTTGCCTTTTGGGTTATTCATAAGGAACTTTCATAACATTTGATTTTTTAAAAATTTGATTTTTAGAGAGGGACAGGGAGAGGGACAGAAAGAGAAGCATCTGTGTGAGAGTAAAACATCAATCTGCTGCCTCTTGCATGCCGCTACCGGGGATTTAAGCTCTCAACCAATTGAGCCAAACTGACCAGGGCACAGTTGATTTTTATTTTGGTTCAAAGCCACTTAGGATTTCTCTATGTTATATTATTAATAAATGCACATTTTGGCCCGTTTGCTTTTAACATTTACAAATTGATTTTTTTAAATTTGATTTTCAGTATGTGCATTGTTTAAAGCAAACTATTTTAAATAAACATTCACACATATACAAGGTGTCTCAAAAATATGTACGCACACTTTGAATAATTATAAAATCAGTGTTGCCTAGCTAGTGTGACTCTGATTGAGCATCTATCTATAAACCAAGAGGTCACGGTTCGATTACTGGTCAGGACATATGTCCGGGTTGTGCACTGGATCCCCAATAGAGGGTGTGCAGGAGGTGGCCGATTAATGTTTCTCTCTCATCACTAATGTTTCTCTCTCTGAAATCAATAAAAATACATATTTTTTTAAAAGGCAGTGTATATGAAAATATGTTTTATTTTCAAAATGTAATACTATCTAGACATAGTGTGTGTATACATTTTTGGGAAACCCTGTATATGTGTATGTAAGTATATCTTCATATCTTCGTCTGATTTAGCTTAACAATAGCCTTGCCTTTTTTTCTTTAATATTCTATATATTCTAGACATCACTTCATAGTAGTATTTAGAGCAATTACTCAGTTCTTTTTATATATGCATGTTACTCAGTTGTGTGTATGTATCCAGTTGTATTCAGCCATTGATGGAATATTAGGTTGGTTTGTGTGTGGTGGGGAGAGTCTGTCCTCCACCCCTGACCCTACATTACAAATAGTGTCAGTGAATAGCTGTGTGCATCCTTAAAAAAACAAAACTTGTTTTGGCCCGGGCTGGGTAGCTTAGTTGTTTAGAGCATCATCCTAAACAAGGATGTGGGTTCAATTCCAGTCAGAGCACATACAAGAATCAACCAGAGTATACTTAAACAAGTGTAACAACAAGTATCTCTCTCTCTCGCTCCCTCTCTCCCCGCTCTTCCGCTCTTTCCCCTTCTCTCCCTCTCTCCTTTTCCATTCCTTTCTCTCTAAAAATCAGTAAGTAAAGAAATAAAATAAAAGACTGTTTTGGTCAGTGTGTATTTGGGAAAGATTTTTAGAAGTAGGATTGATGTTCATAAGAGTTGTGCTATTTTGCATGCCCATCTTAATGTATCAGATTGTTTTAGACTTCGACGATTGTATAATTGAGAAATTTAATTCAACTTTAATTGCATTTCTCTTAGCAAGGTTTAAGCATCTTTTTCATATGTTTAAGAGCCATTGCCTTTTTTTTTTCCTGTGAACTCTTTATTTTTCTAACTCATTTTTAGGTAGGATTGTTGGCTTTTAAATCTATTTTTAGAATTTATGTATTTAGAATATTAACCCCCTTGTCTTTGATAAGTTGCATTTAGTTTCACTGTTTGGACTTCTGTGTATTTGCCATACATAAGTTTCAATTAATTAAATCTATCATTTTCTTTTCCTTTACCTGATTCTACAATAGGCAGAAATAATGTAGTCGTGTAAAATAAGTTAAAATTTTTAATTAAATATATTTGTAAAAATATACACTTAGTCCTTTGTAATTAATTATGTGTTCCTCTTTCTTCTAGGCAAGGATAAAAGCCATCAATACATTTTTTGCTAAGAATGGTTTTCGATTAATGGATTCTAGTATGTATAGTCAGCCCATTCAAGCTCAAGCACAGTATGCCTCACCAGTCTTTATGCAGCCTGTATATAGTCCTCACCAGCAGTACTCCATCTATAGTATCGTGCCTCAGTCTTGGTCTCCAAATCCTGCACCTTACTTTGAAACACCACTGGTAAGTGAGATCTTTACAGAATAATAAAATTTTTCACTCAAGCTGAAATTTGAAGAAATCAGCTAAAGTGGGAGCTCATTTTTTGTTTTGTTGATCGTTTATTTTCTGTTTTTTAAGTAATGATGAGGATCTATAATATCCCATAGCAGATGTATGCTATGACTAAATGTTTCTATAATAATATTATTTAGAATTTGTTGAGTGAATTAAAGGTAGAGACTGGATAATCCATTGATTTAAATTGCTTTTAGTTTTGTGAAAATTACTCAAAGAAAAGTGTTCTTTATGAAGTAATGGACCAGTGATTTCTTGTTCTGTAATGTACTGCAAAAGTGAAAAAGTAAAATGTTTAACATTATTTTGAGCTAGAAGAAATTGATGCTAAGTTAAGTCATCAGAAATTTCTTATGATCTTTACATCAAATGCTGCCTTTACCATTAACTGTTTTTAAACATTAAAAATTTATTTTAGGCTCCGTTTCCAAATAGTAGTTTTGTGAATGGCTTTACTTCACCAGGATCTTACAAAACAACTGCTGCTGCTGTGAATATGGGTCGACCATTCCAAAAAAATCGGTAAGATAAAAATCATGGCTGGAATTTATTGTAAGAGTACTCAGTAGTTTTTATAGAGTTATTGTGGTCATTGCAATGCTTATTTGCAGATTCAGTGGAAAGGAATTTTTTTGTTTTGCACAAAATATATGAGTGATTTAATCTAGAATTTATAAACACGCTTTGGCCAGATGTTGATAATGGGATAAAAGGACTTGGGGCTGAGATGGTACATGCTGATTTTTTTTTTAAATAAAGGGAATAGGAAATGTTCTATGACAGCAACACAAAGTCCTGTGTGTAAGTGCCTTTAGTGTGTTCAGAGGTAACAGAAGGTGGTTCCCCCACTACCCCAAGCACCCACCTAACCCCATATCCCTGTTATTTTGACATTATTGACTATATTCTTCTTGGTGCAATCTGTATATCTATTAAAGCAATTTAAAAATATATATTCTGTTACTTTTTCATCACTATTTATTCCCTCTATACCCTGTTACCTCCACCCACACTCCGCCCCCCTCCCCCCACCCCCTCCTCACCCCTTGTTTTTAAAAAAAAAAATTGAGAGAGAAAAAAACAAATTGGTTGCCTTCCATACACACCCCAATTGGGGATGAAACCCACAATCTGGGTATGTGCCCTGATTGGGAATCAAACCCACCACCTCTAGGTGTGCCTGACAATGTTCCAGTTAACTGAGCCATACCAGCCAGGGCTAAAGTAACTTTTAACTAATATCTAAAAGTGCTGCCCAGCCCCAGTGTGGTTCGGTGTTGAGCATCAACCTAGGAACTAAGAGGTCACGGTTCAATTCCTGGTCAGGTCACATGCCCAGGATGGGAGCTCTCTCTCGGGTGCATGAAGCAGCCAATTGAGATTCTCTCAGTGATGTTTCTATCTCTCTATCCCTCTTCTTTCTTCTGTCTCTAAAAATCAATAAAAATATAAAAGTATTGATGTTTGCAGGTGCTTGATTTAAAAATACATTGTTTTCATGGTGTTCCTTTATTGTTACTTGCCTTTCTCTGCTGTGCTTTCTTTGTGAAGGGGGCAAGATTACAATAAGAAAGCCAAAAATGACAGTCAAATCATCTTGGCTTTAATGGAGGTGTACCTATGGTATTGAAAATACAGGGCAGATTTATTATAATTTTGCTTGTTACTCGAAACCATTTGTGTATAATTCTTTTCCATATGTTTGACCAAGGCAGGTTGCTATTAATCTTTCATTACAAAAATAGCACATGAATACTTTCTTATATAAATGCAAATATTATAGTAAAGTTTTTTCACACCCTCCCCGCCCCCAAAAAAATCCTTGTTTCTTTATTTCTAAGAAGTGACCACTGCCAGACCTTCATCAGTCAAGGAGAAAGCAACGATATAGGGCCCTCATGCAGTTTATTATATTGTATTGGCCTTATAACAGCCCAGTGATGGTCACTAGACCTACTTAGAGAAAATAGGACTAACTTTCAGAAGTTGGGCATTTTTCTACCTTTCATACTTTATCTTTCTGTCACTGTACTTCTTCCTTTCTATCTTTTATAGCTTATTTCTTTCTTTTGCCCAGACTGAGATTGTGAGTCCCTCTCAGTGAAGGGTAAGATTATGAGATCTGAGGGCTGTTTAAACCTAACTTGTCCATTAGGTCTATTGAAATGCAATGAGAAAATTTAAGTGAAAGTTTCTGAACAGGTAATGTAAATAGCGTAGCTACTTAATGGGGTCATTTTCAGATATGATGGATAATATAAATACATTGAAAATTATGTGTTAGTTGACATTCTATTTTAATTGCAATTAAAAACTTACTTTGTTACAGAAAGTATCTGGGAAAATATCATCTCATATTAAACTCAGCCCCAACTCTGTGGCCTGAGTTTTATCTTTAAGTAATCTAATTTTTTATGTTCCTTAAAGAGTAAAGTAGGATAGCTGGAAATATGGTTGTAATTAATGTATGAGGTTTTAAATCCCTATTCAGAGAGCCAGGAATTGACATTGTGTTATTAATATTATGAATTTGTAATTATGAAAATAGACTGTGGAAAAATGGAGCATATAAACTGCAAGCAAGGGGCTAAATATAAGTCTGATATTCTCTTGCTTAACCTACAGAGCCAACAGTGGATAGAGTGTTGGCCTGTGGACTGAAAGGTCCCAGGTTCAATTCCAGTAAAGAGCTCATGCCCAGGTTTCAGGCTTAATTCTCAGTAGGGGGTGTGCAGGAGGCAGCTGATTGATGATTGTTTCATCATTGATGTTTCTATCTGTCTGTCTCTCCTTTCCTCTCTGAAATCAATAAAAACATATTTTTAAAAAATCTATACAGCCAAGATCCTCAGTTCTTGGATTTAACTTTAGATGTTTTAACTATTGATTAAACTGCATCTTCTCTCCTTTACCCTAGCTTCATCTGCTTATAAATTGTAAGAGTTAGGTGCCTATGCATATGATCCAAGATAAAAGTTACTTTTGTAAGCAGTAGCTTTCTTTCTTTTTTTTTTTTTTGTCTTGTTTTTGCCGGATTTCATACCTTAATTCATGAAGTCATATCAGGCTATTAATGGTATGATATTTTCCTAGTTATATGTCCTACATATGGATCGTTGAACAACAAATTTCATTTGGCAAGGGATACTTAGTAAGAAGGTGGGATTTTAATATATTCCTCCATTGTTATTTTTATTGTCATTCTCTTAATGAGCCTTTTTATACTTTTTTCCCCCTGATTTTTCCTTATGAAAAAACTTTTTAAAGCTTTATTTTTTTTGTTTGTTTTGTGTTTTTTTTTTTTAGAGAGAGAGAGAGAGAAAAGGGAGAGAGGGAGAAAGACATAACAATATGAGAGCGTCACATCAGTTGGCCGCCTCTTGCATGCCCCTCGTGGGGATCGAGCCCACAACCTGAGCATGTGCCCTGACCATAACTCTGAACCAGCAACCTTTTAAAAAATTACTGATTTTAGAGAGAGGAAGGGAGAGGAGAGAGAAACATCCATTGCCTGCCTTCTGCACACCCTCTACTGGGGAAGGATCGAACCCACAACCTGGGCATGCACCCAACTTGGAATCAAATCAGCAGCTTCCTGGTACATGGGACAATGCTCAAACAACTGAGCCATACCAGTCAGGGCTCTCCCTATGAAAATACTGGAGGTTATGTATGTATTTTACATAAAATTAATAAGAGATTAATAAGGTAGAGGCTTGACACAGGCTCATTAATAAGCTTAAAGCCTGGCTGATGTACATGTGTCAGGACTGCAGCTCATGTTAAAGAAAGAAGCTAAAATCATAGTTTTAGCCTGCATATCTCAAAGAACTTTGGATTTCCCCCAAATGTCTCTAAACAACTTTTTAATGTAAAAGTTCTTTGCCTGTTAAAAATGATATATCTAGGACATAAAAGGGTTTACATTTTTATAAAACAATTTTATGTTTAACTTAATGGAAAACAGGAAACAGCAAAAAGCAGTTTTTTAACTTGTCCTATTAAGAGTTTCTACCATTAAGAAGAAAGATGTTCTGTCTGTCTTGATTTATCTTTTCATATATATGATCATTATTTCTTATAGCGTGAAGCCTCATTTTAGGTCATCAAGTGGTTCAGAACACTCAACAGAGGGATCTGTGTCATTGGGGGATGGACCAGTAAACAGATCAGGTTCAAGGAACTTTCCGACTGAACGGCATAACCCTACAGTAACAGGACATCAGGAGCAAAGCTACCTTCCAAAAGAGAATCCAACTTTGCAGATTGAACAGAATGGGGATTATGGTAGGGGCAGGTAAGTGAATATGGTAATAAATATGGAAGGAAATAAGGTATATGAAACTCCTTTTATCATAATGTGAATATTTGGGAACCATGATCTAGTGTTACGAAAATACATTTTAACATAATAGTTTTTCATACTTATTAAAAAATTTAGAGTGTTTATATAGAATGTAACTGAGTCACATTTATAAAAGTTATTCTGAAGTTCACAAAGAATGGTTTAGAAAGGTAAAATCCCATCTGCATTATAGTTTTAATTTCCCACAACAAACTGATTGATTGATTGATCTTAGAGAGGAATGGAGCGAGAGATTTGTTGATCCACTTGTTTATGCACTCATTGGTTGCTTCTTGTATGTGGACTCATGGGATTGAACCCCCAACCTTGGCATATCAGAGCAATGCTGTAAAACCAACTTAGCTACCCGACCAGAGCTAATTTCTTACAACTTCTAAACTAAGGGAATGAGGTTATATATAACCTAACCTGCCTGAAAAAAACATAACTGAACCCTAATCTGCTTCTGGTGTGGAGAGAGTGCTTCTAATAAAAATGTGCATAGCTTACTTCATAGTGATGGTGGTGATAGTAGTTGAAGTTTTTGGTAGATTTGCTCAGGATTCCTTCAGAAGAATACATATTTATCCTATATAACAAAAGCCTAATATACTAAGTGTCCAGTTGTCAGGTCAGCCATTCACCCAATCAAAGCGCAATATGCTAATGATAGGCTAAGGCTTTTCAACCACTCACTATGACGAGCACTGACCACCAGGGGGGCAGATGCTCCAACTGGTAGATTAGCTTGTTGCTGGGCTTTGGCCGATCGGGACTGAGCGAGAGAGGCTGGACATGCCTATGAGTCCTCCCGTGGTCCCTCCCCAGCTGGCCAACCTCCCAGGCCCTGATCATGCACCAGTGGGGTCCCTTGGTCTGGCCTGTGCCCTCTTGCAATCCAGGCTGAGGGACACACCACCCCCTCCCCCACACCCATCCTTGCTGAGTGCATGAATTTCACGCACTGGGCCTCTAGTCTTTTAATAATAATGGAAATTTAGATGTATAGATACTTAAGATAGAAATACACTCATTTTTTATGAAATGTATAAATTTGAAGAAACTTGTGAGTTCTTCATCCCACCATCCTCTTTTTGTTTTGTTAAAAGGAGAACTCTTTTCAGAGGTCGAAGACGGCGAGAAGATGACAGAATCCCAGTAAGTATTTTTTTACTTTTAATGACTTTGGTTAATTTTTCTTTTCTTTTGTGATTTACTATGGCATTGACTCGTGTTCTACATTGGCTTTTAGGTTTCTACTTAATTGATTTTTAAAAAATATATATATACTAGGGGCCTGGTGCACAAAAATTTGTGCACTGGGGGGGTAGGGGTGGGGGTCCCTCAGCCTGGCCTGTGCCCTCGGTGAGGGGCTGAGAGCCATTAGTGCAGGCCTGGATGTTTCCCACCGGAGGGCCCACGATTGCACATGCCTGGTGGGCCCACACCGCTAAGGGGACACACCTGGCGCAGAGTTGGGGCGGACACTGGTGCAGAATCCCTCGGTGGGGCCCTGCTGCTGAGCAAACACACCCGGGGTGAAGCTGGGCAGTGAACTGGCTTCGGATTCTCCGCACTGTGCAGCAGACGCTCCCGCACGCCCTGTGGAGGCCCCTGGGGGGCGGATGAAGGTAGTGGACCCTGGATGGGTGTTCCTGGACACCCTGCAGAGGCCCCCAGGGCAGAGCCAGGCAATGGACCCAGGACAGCTGCTCCTGCACACCCTGCAGAGGCCCCGTGCTCCTGCATGCCCCGGGGAGGCCCCCAGGGGGTGGAGCCAGGCAGTGGACCCAGGACAGGCGCTCCTGGATACCCTTCAGAGGCTCCCGGGGGCGGAGCTAGGCAGCAGACCTGGATAGCTGCTCCTGGACGCCTCGAGGAGGCCCCAGGCCAGACCCCCCCCTCCCACTGAGCTGACACACCTGGCACAGCTATGCCGGCCGGCTGTGGAGGCTCCCAGTGCAGAGCCACCCTGCCAGCCTCCATCTTGGCTGGGTTAATTTGCATACAGCTGCTCTGATTGGCTGGTAGGCGTGGCTGTGAGCAGAGGCTCAGCCAGCCTAGACAGGCAGTTGCAACAGTTTGCTCTAGTTCCATGGCTGTTGGTCTCCATCTTGGCTGGGTTAATTTGCATACAGCTGCTCTGATTGGCTGGTGGTAACGGTCAAATTTGCATGTTTCTCTTTTATTATATTAGAT
>PVJC01006378.1:0-55177 GCA_004026665.1 Murina feae | reverse complement strand
ACCCTTATGGGGCAAGAGTTGTTTCAGTGGAGCTTTTATGCTCACTGCATCTGCCCCGAGTGTGTTCCTTGTGGATCTGTTTTGTTTAGGTTAGTCCCACTCTGGCCGCTGGGTTGGGGCTGGCTCCTGTATCTTTAAGGAGGTGTTGCTGCAGAAGCCTCTGACGCACTTGGGAGGGGCGGGGCTTCGGGGAGTTCGCCGGGCGGGGCGGAGCAAACAGCTATGGCGCTTCTCAGCGCTGCGCTGAGTGACGCCAGGACTCTGTGTCCCACGGTTATTGCTGTAAGCAACGCTGAGAGAAACCCGTTTTGGATTTCCTTCTGATGCCAGTCTCTGGGTATCTGTGGGACCTCCGAAACTCACCTGGAACTGGAGTTCAGAGCCGCTGGGAGCTTGTGGCTCTCTCCGGTTTGGAAAAGAACCGCGTCCCCCGGCGCCAGCCCTTCCCCGAGCCCGTACGCACGCCTCCGTACCTCTGTACTTTGCTTCCGCTGCTGCTCTGAGTCTCAGACTCTTCTCTAGTTGTAGGATTTTCACTCAGCCAGCCGTCCTGTGGGTGCGAGTGGTGTCCGTGTGTTCTTTTCGAGGTTTTTCTGAAATAGTTGTTCACAGCTGCATTTACGGTGTCCACCCTATGCCGCCATCTTGTTTCTCTCTCTGCCACATTTTATTCAACAAAACCAATGTTAGAACTGGTACAGAATTTCAATCTGAAAAAATTTTTACTTTGCTCAAAAGTGATACTTAAAGGTTTAGTATACACATGCTCCAGCCTCATTTGTGTGTGTGTGTGTGTGTGTGTGTGTTTACTTTGTCACGAGGATACAAGAGTAATGCTGGGTTTCATATAGCAATAAAACGAACAAGAGGGTATAATTTTTTGAGCACTACCTATAACAATAACAAACTAAGAACAACAATAATTATGACCAATGAACATCAATGGCAATCCTGTGAGATAAATATTATACCAATTTCACAGGTGAGGAATTGGAGACTCACGGCTGATAAGTAGCTAGCTCTTGGCCATACAAGTAGAAGAAGAACCAGAATTAAAAGAGCAGGTCTGTCCTATTCTAGGCCTCCAACTGATAAACCTCACCATTAGCAGCTACCCTCTTAACACTGCCATTGAACTCTCAGCTTCTTACTGTGAGCCCATATTTTAATAGGAACTTATGACTTTGCAACAGTTTCACAGAACTCTGTTGAAGATCAGCCAGTGAACAGGTCCCTACCAGGGACCAGAGCCCATTAGAACTAGCAGTTGGCACCAGCCCTGGGGCTGCATATTGGGTCAGAAAGAGGCATAATCTGACATTTCCTTATTCTGCCAACCCGAAGAAAACAATGAGATGTATGCCCATACATTTCCCTTTCAGAAGTCTCCCTTTCAAAGCAAAGCGTGATTTATGAGTTGCAAAGGGTTGCAGGCAAGTTGGGAAATACTAGGCTTCTCTACTATAAGATTTCCAGGTGCCTTTAATCTATAAAAATGTGTTGAGTATAAGAGGGGAATATGCTCACCACTGGTGTCTGTTTCTCTAAGAGGCCATCCCACGTAGCTGGGGTGCCGAACATGCACACCACAAAATGCTGAACCATGCAAGCCCCATGCACCTCAAGGATAAATGAACCAACAGGTCCATCCTTGGAAGTAGAAAAGCAACTGAATTGGCTGTGGAACCTCCAGGTCTAGAGGATCCTGTAGCTTAGGAATTTCTTGAACTATGTTGGATTTCCCAGGTAAAGTCAGATCACAACAGGCTGGCAATGAATCCCATCTCTGAGAGTAGAAGCCGAGCTGACCCCTATGAGCTCATGGGCTCAGCTTCAGAACCTCATGGAAACCCTGTGGTCATAAACAAGCATTTTTAGGAGTGGATTTCTTAATGTTCTTGCCTTTAAGATATGGCATAGGGTGCTACATGGTGGCCCCTTCCAAAAGATATGCCCTGCCCTAATTCCTAAAACCTGTAATGTTACCTTATTATTATTATTATTATTTTTAAATATCTTAAGTCTGTCAAGATCTTGCTTCCAGGTATATTCTCTATTTGGCTCAAATACATTTTTTTTTAAATGTTTAATGGTCTTTGCTGATGTGATTAATGATCTTGTGCTGAGGAAATCATCCTGCAAGCCAGATAGACAGGACCATAAATGCAATGAGAGTTGTCCTTATAAGAGAGAGGCAAAGGGAGATTGAGACACAGAGGAGAAGGCCCTGTGCAGACAAGGGCAGAGATTGGAGTGATACAGCCACAGGTAAAGGACAGTGGCAGCCAACAAAAGCTGAAGAAGCAAAGGAAGATTCTCCTTAGGGCTTTTGTAGGGCCCTGCCCACACCTTGACTTCAGACTTCTCATCCCCAGGACTGTGAGAGAATAAACTGCCTTGTAAAGCCACCGAGTTTGTGATAATTTGTCACAGCTGCCACAGGGAAGTTGTGTTCACCACCAATTTAGATTTCAACATTGACTTGCTGGCTCCAAAGGCTGTGGCCGCATCTCCACCGCCACACTTTCAATCCCCACCGCCATACTTTCTCGACAGCTCCTGGGCCTCAAGGGCATGTCTCTCTGACTGTTGAGTGTCTTGAAATATACATTTCCCTCTTATATTTTGGTTTCTAACCTGACATTGTGTAGTTGCCCTAAAGGGAAGCTCTTTCTTAGGGGTTTTATCTTAGACACATGGATCCCAAAGGAACCTTCAGGGATTACCTGGCACCTCTCGCTCCTGTATTGATGAAACCATTAAGCTCCGAAGCTCAATTTCTTGTGTTATCCTCTTGTATATCTTCATTATCGTCAGACATTTATTGAGGGCTTGTTCTGTTGAATATGCTACCTTAAACCTGGAAGATATGCAGGTCAGGCAAGTGAAAGACCTGATCCCTATCCCCAAAGAACATTAGTAATGAATTTGGGATCCTTCCGTTAGGAAAGGATCCTTTTAACAACCTCACTTGGGGAACCCACATACTTATTACCACTGTAACTGCTTAGATGGAACTTCGAAGTCTAACTGTCACTTCTGGATTTCATAGGTTTTCTGGACAACAAATGGTAAGTCTATGAACACACATTCGTGTTATATTTGTTTGTGAAGTCCTCCATCTCCCTTCCTCCTGGCGACATTATCTGCCCCTTTTTTAGAGAACTGCTCCTCCCTCACCCCAAACACAGAATTCTAGAGGAGCTGCCAGTCCCCCCACTAGCCCGCCCCCCTTCCTCCTCTGCCCCTATCTGACAAACTTGATAGGAAGTAACTCATTCAACACTCAGCACTCAGAGGAGTAGGAGCTGAAGAGGAAAAGGCTCACAGGAGAAACTCTGAATTTCCATCAAAGGTGCCCCTGCTCCCTGTGTGTCTGAGTTTAGATGAGTGTTTAAACTTTCCCCCTTACTTTCCCCTGTGTGGTGCTCCATGTCCCACTTCTTGGAGGGTAGGGAAACTCACAATTGTGTTTCTACCCTGCACAGTGCCTAACCCCCTTGTTAGTAAGACCATAGAGACCACTCCCTTAATCTATGTAACCTCTAGCTAGTCACTGAGAGACTGAATATGCAAATGGCCCTGGCTAGTTTGGCTCAGTGGATAGAGCATCAGTCTGTGGACTAAGGGGTCCCGGGTTCGATTCCAGTTAAGAGCACATGCCCGGGTTGTGGGCTCCATCTCCATTAGGGGGCGTGCAGGAGGCAGCCAATCCATGACTCTCTCTCATCATTGATGTTTCTATCTCTCTCTCCCTCTCCCTCTCTGAAATAAATAAAAATATATTTTAAAAATATATATGCAAATGAACAATGGCCAGACCATATGATAACAGAACTCTGACCCACAGCCTGCTGTAACCAGCCCAGAAAGCCAGACCACAACCTCTGCAGCAATTGGCCCAGGATGGCCAGCACTTAACTGTCAGCTTCCTTTATTTTTGATGTGGCTTCCAATTTAGGACCAAATGGAGAAAGACAAATGTGCTCCCCTAACCAATCACACAGGATGCCCTTCCCCTTCTAGTCAGCTGCCTTTAGCTTCCCCAGGCCAACAGCCACCAAGCAGTACATTTGAAGGCGTTCCTTTTTCCACTATGAAGCTTTCCCCACTCCTTTGCCTACCTTTGAGCCTCTGCCAAACAGGAGAGGGTGGCTTACTCCTTTCTTGCAGCAAGCCCTGAGTAAACAGACTGCTGGTCTCACTTGGGTGGTCTTTATTTCAACATCGTTTTTGTTTTCACTGGTCCTTAGATCTTTCTAGAGTGCCCTGCCCAACCCTGTCCTTCAGATAACCTTCATCACTCTGGGCCTGCCCCCCTTCCTCAAATCTGCCCTATTTGGACAGGAATGACTCTGCCCAACAAGCATCAGCTTTTTCCTGCAGTGACTCATCAGTTTTCTCATCAGACCACTGTGTTCCACCGCAGGTGAGATCTCCAATCACTGCCTTCACACCCACAGAGCCTCCTTTTAGCCCCAGTACTGGGGAGCAGTTGCCATAGGGATAGATGCAGCAGGCGGCTGGGAGAGTGGCTCACTGCAGCCAGCCCACGTCAGGGAGAGGCCAAGCCTGCTGCTGGCCCCTGCTGCTCAACACCCACCTCCACCTCCTCTCACCTCTACCCCCACCCCTCCAGAGCATAAAGGGGTTGGAGCTGGGGACTGTCCTCGTGGGTAGCTCTCAGATCCTTGGCTTAGCACATCCCCCACATTAACTGCTAATGGTTGGCGTCACTTGGTTGTGCAGCTTAGACTGTGTTGCTTAGCAACGAAATAACAAACAACGTAAATCGAATCTCCATTGAATCTGCGTGAAAGGTTTGTTAAAGTGGTCGCAATCTCAGTGCTGCTGCGCCACGGTGGGGGTGGGGGTGGTCTAAAGCTTTTAAGACGTAGGATTAACACAAACTGTGAAAGTGCACAAAGCCCACGTGCGATTCTTTATAAACTGTAACAACACTCAGGACCGCACAGACTTCCCTCCTGTCCTCCGCACTCAGTACCCAACCCCACAGACCTGTCTGTGACTTCCACCACCCTCAATTTGTGCTGCTTTTGAACCTCAGCTGAACACCATCAGCGGTAAGGGCCTCTGTGTCTGATTTATTTCACTCATCCCTACAGCCGTGGAGATACCCTCATTGTTCTCCCCAGCTACATTACGAACGCCAGGACGCCTCCACGCACTTTTTTTTCCTTGTAAGATGTATAGGTTCTGGGACTATACAGTGGACATCCTCGGAGTGCCATTAGTTCTCTCACAATGTATTTTGTAAATAATGAACATAAAATATTTTGGCAATAATAAAAGTGATAACATGCACAGCCCCGCGTGGCTCCGTGGCTGAGCCTCGACCTATGAACCAGGAGGTCAGGGCACATGCCCTGGTTGCCGGCTCAATCCCAACCCTGGTGTGGGGCATGCAGGAGGCAGCGATCAATTATTTTCTCATCATTGATGTTTCTATCTCTCTCCCTTTCCTCTTTGAAATCAATTTTTAAAAAGCGGTAAGAAAGACGGCCTGGATGAACAACTGTCCTCTTTGCTCATCCCTGCAACTCTAACGGGCATCTGCCACCAGCTCTGGAAAGCACCCCTGCCACTGCCACTTTGGCTGGAGGGCAGCACAGGGAGCAACTTGTGACCAGGTGGCCCAAGGAAGCTCCAAAGGCAAGCCTGGGAGGATGGGGGGGGGGGAGGGGGACAGGGGAAAGAATGGCTCCGGACTGGGAAGGGGCGAGATGTCCCCTATTTGCCTGTCTCTGCGATTCCTGCAGCAGGCACGATTTTTAGAGGCAAAACCAGGTCTCCGTGGGGCGCCTGGGACCGGTTTCCATTCGAGTAGAAGGATTGCAAGCACTGGGTGCTGTCGGTATTGAACCCCTCTCGGAGCATCTCCTGCACGCAGCGTCTACACTTCTACCCCGCTGTCTCCCTTCGCACCCACCTGCTGCTCGGTGCACCCCCAGCCCGCCCTGCCCACCTCGCCCACCCGTGGGGCGGGGTCCCTCGTGATCCCGCCGCGCCCCCGCCTCTCACACTAGCTCTTGGCCGCCCCGTTTCTGCTTTCTCGGCGACGCCTGAACCTCTGCTGCTCGGACACTCGTGTTTGCTTTAATCCCCAACAACAACACGGCCTTTTCTCCAGCCTCCTGCCGGTCCCTCCTCCCCCACTCCCTTTTTGGTTCCGCTGATCAGGCCCCTCCTGTTGGCGCTCCCCGTTTCCCTCCCCGCCTTCCTTCACCCCCAACGTCGGCGGCCCCCCAAGGACACCCCGTCTTGGCCCCTCCCCGCTGTTCTTCTCCCCCCCCTCCCGCCCCCCGCACCGATCCAGGCGCCGCGTGCCCGGGGGCGGAGCGGGCCGGTGGCCGCCACCCTCGCCCTCTGAAAAGCCCTGTCGGGTCTGGGCGTTCCGTTAGAGCTGGTTTCAGGATCTTCTGGGGTCTCGGGGGTGCATCTCTCGGGGTCGCCGGGGGACCCGCCCTGGCCTCAGGTGGCAAGACCTCGGGCAGCCTTCCCTGGCACGTGGAGCCAGGGGCTCCCCGCCACCTGCGGCCGCCACAAAAACGCCACCCACCCGGCTCCAAGGGGAAGGAGAGGAGACAGAGGGAAACGGAGGCTGGAAGAGGAGGCGACAGGGCCAAGCGCCAGAAGCGGTTCCCAAGGCGTTTTTCTTGCGCCTAGAGCAGAAATGATAGACAGTGTATGGGCCTCTGGATACCCTTTGATAGTCCTCAAAGGACATTTGTCTTTTAACCGCTTTGTGGAGCTGTAACTCGCATATCATAGCATTCGTCCACTTCGTGTATCACTCAATGGTTTAGTATATTCACGGGGCTGCGCCATCATCACCACAGGGGATGTGGGATCGCTCGCCTCTCTGTAAAATCAAGCCATTGCCCATTTCCTCCTCACCCACTGCCCCTAAATGAAATCACATAATGTGATATTTTGTGGCTGCCGTCTTTCACTTCCCCAGCTCATCCATGTTGTAGCAGGTATCAGTACTCCATTTCTTCTTTTTTTAATCGCCCATAATATTCCATTGTTTGGATATAACACATTTTGTTTCTCCACTCGTTAGCTGATGGACATTTGGATTGTACCCACTTTTTTGGCTATTTTGAATAAAGTAGCCATGAATATTCATGTATAAATATTTGTGCAGACATATATTTTCAATTCTCTTGGCCATATACTTGGGTGTGGAATTGCTAAGTTTTATAGTAACTCTAAGCCTAACATTTTAAGGAACCAACAAAGACCCGATTTTAGGTATTTTGGAAAGTGGGGGGGGGGGGGAAGAGGGAGGCCAGTTCAAAAAGCAGTGGAATGGATCTGCTACCCAGGTGCTGATGAAGAACCTTCTCTACAGAAAGCCTGCTCTGGAGATTTCTGAGAGCAATTGCTCACTGTATTGAGAGGAGTAGATGTGGCTCAGGGAGGGCTGGGTCCAGGGAGGATGTCCTCCTCCCGGGGAAAAGGGAGTCAGACATCCCAACTCTCAGCTTTCACCATTCCAGAGGCTTATCCTCAGAGAGAAGTCCACAGGAACGCCCAGCGGTGGCTGGTTGGAGTGGGGGCTCTGGTGAGAGTGTGTGTGTGCGGGGGGAGCATGACTTTACAGCTGAAATAATATTTACCTCCACATCTGACAGACTCTGCCGCAAGGAGCAGGGAACAGCATGGGGTAAAGGCCAGCCATGGGAAAGTGCTTGGTGAACTTGGCTGTGGGGAAAAAAGGGGGATGGGAGTGGGGCAGACAGGCCCAGGAGGGTAAATGGAGGCCTGGCTTCCATGCCAGGGAGTTTGGATTAAACCTGTAGCCACATTCTTCCCAGGGAGTTCCTGGCATGAGCCCACATTACAGATGGTCAGATGTCTGCAGAGTCCTGGTCCACATCTGCATTGCCTGAGCGCCTTCCACATGGCCACAGTGTGGCAGGTTTGGCACCCTGCGGCGGCAGAGGGCCAAGTCTGAGCTGTGTGCACAAGGGTTGTTGTCCTGGCCTTTGTACCTTCAGCTCCAGGGACCTGCCAGGCTTCCAGCTCCAGGTCAGGTTTGCCCACATCTTCTTAGGAATTGGATCCTTTCATAATTCTACAACATTGTGAAATGTTTAGACATCAGGAAACCAGAGGGAGCTGCCATAGAGTTAGATAATAATAGAGCACTTTAAAATAGCTAATGGATTCCATATTACTTTTCTCTTCACTAATGGTTAAACTCCCCATAAAGTCCATAGGGTCAGATTGCTCTGATTCATCTACAAGTGGTTTCCGATAATTTTAAAACAAGGATTAATTATATCAAAGCTGGAATGCTTATGAGCTTCTGACCCCAAATGTATCTTCAGACTAATTTTATTGTTCACAGTTTCAGAGCCAAGAGCTAATTTTGTTAATGTTTACATGAGCAGTAAACATCATTAATAATGTGTGGTGCATTGTGAAAGTCGTGCCACCCTCTTCCCCCACCAGCGAATGGTGTCCCTGAGTCCTCACTCCCTTGCAAGGTGACTTTGCTGCTTCTCCCTAAATCAAGAGATTCAGCTATTTCTCCACTCCTTGACTCTGGGCTTGATGTGTCCAGTGGAATGCAGCAGAAGCAACATTGTGCCACCACCAAGACTAGGCCTTAAGTGGTATTATAAATTCCATTTTTAATCTCCTGGAGCACCCGGAGACCAGGTGGGAGAGCTCAGTGGAGAGCCAGACCAAGGCTCCAGACAAGTGAGTGAACCCATCTAAGACTTCCAGCCTCAGCATTTCCCACCAGCTCTCTGAGCTAGGGGAGACCCACAGAAACTTGTTGCTTTAAGCCACTAAATTTTAGGGTCATTTTTTAATGCAACAATAGATAATAAATATAAATAGTATTCTCAACGGTAACAGTTTTTACTATAAAAACGGACCTCATCTCTAAAAACAGGTATTTTCCCACTTTTCAGAACAGTAAGGTAGTTTTCACCTTTGAAATAAAGAAAGTGGAGTTGCTCAAGGAAGTCTGTGAGCCTAGCTGTGGTGGCTCAGTTGGTCGAACATCGTCCCATGAACCAAAAGGTCACCAGTTCAATTCCTGGTCAGGACACAAGCCAGGGCTGTGGGCTTGATCCCCAGGATAATGTGTGTAGGAGGCAGCTCATGAATGTTTCTCACATTGATGGTTCTTTCTCCCTCTCCATTCCTCTCTAAATTCAATATAAACACAAAAAGATGTAACGAAAAGAAGAAAGTCCGTGAATTTAAATTTGAATGCCAAAGTATAATAATGTTTAGCCATTTAAAAAAAAACTGAGGTGTTTTATTTATTATTCAGACGAAGAGCTAGTTAGGGAGAAAGAAAAAGAAACTGATAAATGAGTTTGTTGATGGCTTCTCATTTTGTCCTTATCGGGGCTTTGCTTGCTTCTAACTCACAAGTTTGAATCTGTCCTCCTTTGCCTTTGGCTTTGAATAAGCAAATTGTGCTTTCCTTTCTGCACCCTTTTTTTTTAAAAAATATATTTTATTGATTTTTTACAGAGAAGAAGGGAGAGAGATAGAGAGTTAGAAACATTGATCAGCTGCCTCCTGCACACCCCCTACTGGGGATGTGCCCGCAACCAAGGTACATGCCCTTGACCGAAATCAAACCTGGGACCCTTGAGTCCGCAGGCCGACGCTCTATCCACTGAGCCAAACCGGTTAGGGCCCTTTCTGCACCCTTTCAAGGCTACCCTCCCAGCAGCTCTCTCCAAGCTGGTATAAAGCACGCTCTCTCCCTGACATCATGACCTTTCCCTTTTCAGGACTTTAAATTAAAATGTATCTCCCAACATCAGGATTTGTCCTTTTCTTTCCTCTTCTGTCGAAAAAGAAACACATGACTGAACAATACACCTTTTATGGATTATCTTGAAATTAAGGAATTGATAACAATGTATTCCTCTGCTCTCAAGAATACTGGGCAGGGGGGAGGGGCAGGGGAAAAAAGACATATATGTACTAATCTTTGTAAAACTGTATGTAATAAAAAAAACTAAAAAAAAAGTCTTGCCAAGAGAAACATAAAAAAAAAAAAGAATACTGGGCAATAGATACCTAGAGGAAAAAAAAGGATGAGTTAAGAAATTACTATTTAGACTTTTGATACTGTTATCTAATCTAATAAAAGCAAAATATTGAAATTAACCATCTCTTCAGGACGCCTAAGCCACGCCCACGCAGCCTCAACAGGTGCGAGACCAGCCGGCAGGCCCTGGGGGCTGTGATGGTCCTGGGTGGGTCTCAGGGCACACCCAAGCCAATCGTGGCCCCTGGGGCCGCCAGCTGGTCCCCACCCCGCTAAGCCTCTGTGCCTGTGTACCCCGGGACCCACCCAGGCCCATCGCAGCCCCTGCCCTGGGCTGCCGCCTCTATCTGCGGCAGAGGTCTTCAGTCTGCCCTGCTGGGCAGTAGTCTGTGGCTTCTTCCCGGGCTCCCGCCTCTGCCATCTTGACTGGGCTATTTTGCATACAGTCCCTCTGATTGGCTGGTAGACGTGGCTTAGGCGTCCCAAAGAGACAGTTAATTTCAATATTTCACTTTTATTAGATTAGATATATATGACTGAGTTTTTATTTTTACAGAGAGGAAGAGAGAGGGATAGAGAGTTAGAGAAATCAATGAGAGAGAAACATACATCAGTTGCCTCCTGCACACTCCCTACTGGGGATGTGCCTACAACCAAGGTACATGTCCTTGACCAGAATCGAACCTGGGACCCTTGAGTCCCCAGGCCAACGCTTTAAGCACCAAGCCAAAAACCGGTTAGGATTCCTTATTCTCTTATTGGTTATTAAATTGAGGTTACCGTGTGCTCTCCCAATTGGGAGTGCATCCGTGTCTTTTCCCTCTTTTCCCCCACAGGCATGCACCTCCTAAACTCTAAGGGCCTTCAGGAGACTTGCAACCAGGGAAGCTTGTCCCAGGCTAACCCCCTGAACCTGTCCCCAAGACCCCCTGTTCACTCATTCTCCAGTGAACTGACAGCAGTCCCGCCTTGGTGGGCAAGGAGAGCCGCTCTCGTGGTTTCAAAGCCCAGGGCTTCAAAGAAAACCCCCAGGAAACCTCTATCTGTTAGACCCTGAAGGACTCCTGGAGGAGCAGGAGAGGTGAATCGTGTCTTAGGTCAACAATTAAATGAAAACCTCAGGGTTATACCTTGCAAGGCAAGCCAACACCCTTTCCTGGATCATACCCACAGGAAATCCTATGTGTTAGAATTTATGGTTAGTGATGAAAATGCATAAATTAATAAAACATTATTGCAACATCCCATCATGATTTAATAAATCCTATTGACGCAAATCATTTCATCCATTTCATAACATGGTGTTATTCTTAGCAACTAGATATTGGTTTAAAAAACCTCATTTGATTAAAGCAAGCACATCAAGTCAGAATGTGGGGCTTTCTGTAAGATAATGACTCAATTTTTAGATTAGAAGAGCGATAAGAAAAAAATAAACTCTCAAGACTTGGAAATAGAAATGGATGACCTAATGTCCTGTCCTTTCAATATCACGCTGGGGCACTAACACCCTGGGGGGTGCAGCTTTGTTTCAGGCTATTTAAGGTTAATTAATATGTTTTGCAATTCTGTGAGGGAAGAGGATGACATGTAAAAAATGACCATGATGTCAATGGTTCTCAGAGCAATGCAGATTAATTTTGTCTGGTAGAGATGCAATGCAGATTAATTTTGTCTGGTAGAGATGCAATGCAGATTAATTTTGTCTGGTAGAGATGCAAAAGTGGGGATTTTGGTCTGTTAGCAACTATCAAAAACATCTTGAATTTAAAAAAGAAAAAGGAAATTTTGATGATCAGGTTTATTGCCTTGGAGGTTATTAACCAGGCTTTTTTCTAATCTAATTTAGCAGTTATTTTCCAATGCCTGTGTATACTTAGTTTCTCAAAGTTCCTTTCAACCAATTAGCCATCCTACTGCTTCCCTCATTTGTGAGTTAATGAAATATTTGATACCTAGTTCCTTTATGTGTATGGGAAACTCAGGTTTTGTCTTTTTAAGAATTCTACTTTGAGCCCTAGCCGGTATGCTCAATGGATAGAGTGTCAGCCTGAGGACTGAAGGGTCCCAGTTTCAAGTCCCTATCAGGGTACATGCCTGGTTGCGGGCTCGATCCCCAGTAGGGGGTGTGCAGGAGGCTGATCAATGATTCTCTCTCATCCTTGATGTTTCTATCTCCCTTTCTCTCTGAAATCAATACAAATTTATTTTTTTAAAAATAAAAATTCTACTTTGAAAATTCTACTTTGAAAATTTTATCCAATGCAATATGTGGGCCTTATTTGGACCCTGTCTTCCAACAAACCAGTTGTAGAGACTGTTTGAGGAGACGGAGAACATTTATGAAGTATCCTAGGTATTAGATGCTATTAAGAAAGGGTTATTTTTAAAAGGTAAAATGAAGTATGGAAACCATTGGTAAATGATGGGAATTAAAATCTGAATTTGTAAGTCTACTGAGATTTCTTCAAGAAGTTGCTAAAACCTGAGGGGACCATCCATTAATGCTGGGCATTGGCAGGACAGCTATTTGCACTTTTCTGAAAATGTGCCTAAATGTCTGTTCAATGGCTTGATTTAGCTGACATTTTAAAGTTTATTTATCTTTGAAAAAAAGAAAGAAAGAAAGGATTATTGCCCTGGCCAGTTGCTCAGTGGCTGGGGAATCAGCCTTTGGACCCAAGGGTTGAAGGTTCAGTTCCTGGTCCCAGTTGATGTGTTTTTTTCATGTCGATGTTTCTTTCTCCCTCCTCCCTCCCGTCTAAAAAATATATATATATATATATATTTTTAGAGGCCTGGTGCACAAAAACTTGTGCACTGGTGGTGGTAGGGGGTGTCCCTCAGTCTGGCCTGTGCCCTTTTGCATTCTGGGACCCCTTGGGGGATGTCCACCTGCTGACTTAGGCCTGCTCCCTAGGGGATTGGGCCTAAGCTGACAGTCAGACATCCCTCTGGCAGCCCGAGAGCCCTTGGGGTTTGTCCACTTGCCAGCAGGGAGCATGCCTAAGCTGCAGTCGGGCATCCTTAGCGCTGCTGCAAGGTGGGAGAGTCTCCTGCCACCACCGCTGTGCTGGCAGCCTTCAACCTGGCTTGTGGTTGAGCATAGCTCCCCCTGTGGGAGCACACTGACCACCAGGGACAGCTCCTACGTTGAGCATCTGTCCCCTGGTGGTCAATGTGTGTCATAGTGACCAGTCATTCCCAGTCATGCTGCTGTTAGGGTCAGAATATTACCAGTGGCATACAGGGAGCTTAGCCAATGAGCGGTAAGAAAAGGTATTTCCTCTGTAGTTCACTCCGATCACCAGCTCCACCCCTACCCCTCCAATCTCAGCTCCACCCCTGCCCAGGCATGTAACCTCTGGCAGAGGATGCAGGCCTGGGCAGGGGACCCCCAGACCCCTGTGATTACTGGCTCTGCCCCTGCCCAGGCCTGCAGTTTCTGCCTAAGGATCAGGATCAGGATGAATAGCACTGTCCAGTTCTATGAGATTTGATGGTTGTGGAGCCAACTGCCTGATGGCTCTTTTAACTTCGTCCCATAAATGCTCAATTGGATTGAGATCTAGTGATTGTGGGGGCCACCTAAGCAAGGTAAAGTCTCCCTCATGTTCTTGAATCCACTCCTACACAATAAGAGCACCGAGGCATTGTCTTGGGATTCTATTCCCTTCAGGTTCTATTCCCTGCAGTGATTCTTCTTGCATATTACCCTTTTATTATATAGGATAGAGGCCTGGTGCATGGGTGGGGGCCAGCTGGTTTGCCCTGAAGGATGTCCTGGATCAGGGTGGGGATCCTGCTGGGGTGCCTGGTCAGCCTGGGTGAGGGCCTGATGGCCGTTTTCAGGCTGGGCACACCCCCTTCATGGTGGAGGGGGTCCTGCTGGGGTGCCTGGTCAGCTTGGGTAAGGAGCTGATGGCTGTTTGCAGGCTGGCTACAGCCCCTTCAGGGTGGGGGTCCTCCCTGGGGTGCCTGACCAGCCTGGGTGAGGGCTTGATGGCCATTTTCAGGCTGGCCACACCCCCTTCAAGGTGGGGGCTCCTGCTGGGGTGTCTGGCCAGCCTGGATGAGGGGCTGATGGCTGTTTGCAAGCTGGCCAAGGCTCCCAGTGACCCAAGCTCCCAGCAAGGTTGGCTGGAAGTAGGTATCTGGGATTTATTTATCTTCTATAATTGAAACTTTGTTGCCTTGAGCGGAAGCCACAGCTGCCAGGGCAGGCAGGAAGCTTGGCTTCCTCCATTGCCAGGGCAACCAAGCCTCCTGCTTGCTCCAGCTCCCTGGCTGCTGGCTGCTATCTTGGTTGGGTTAATTTGCTTATAGTCACTCTGATTGGCTGGGGTTGTGGCTTTGGGTGTAGTGGAGGTACAGTCAATTTGCATGTTTCTGTTTTATTAGATTAGATAGATAGATTTTTTAGGTAGGAAGATGGCATTAGTGGTATGAAGGAAAAGTATACACACACACACACACACACAGTGTTAGTTATCTGGTATTGTGTAACAAAGTATCCTAAATAACTAAAACTATTTTAAATGTAGGCTTTTTTATTACTTAGGTATGGCAAGTTCAACAGATCAGGAGATGCCTGCCATTAAAAAGGTAGTTTATCATATTCACACAACCCAAGAGAAAGGGGAACGCCATGCTACAGGTGGGTTACATTGGATGCCAAAGTCAATTCAGAGGCAGAGAGAGTCAGTGGGAAATGTGGGCAAGAGCCTTTAATGTGGTTTCCACAGGGAGGAACAGATGAGGCAGGATAGGCAAGCTTAGGATTGGCTGGTCTGAATGATTTCAGTGGTTCTGGGACACAGGGTCTGTCTCTAGTCTGCTAGACATTCTGGGGGTGATTAGTGCAAGCAGACAGTGGCCCAGAGGTGATCGCTCTGTGAGAATCTGATCAAGGAGGTAGTTGGGGTATGGGCTCTGGATTAGCGGGTTTGCCTATGGAAGTATGTGCACTCTGTCTAGCGAGAGGGGGCAGGCTGGATTAGCCCTGGAGGGTCATCAAGGCCCCAGGATCACATGGTTGATACACAGTGACTTTTAAAAGTTTCTTGGTATTTTTAAAAGCTTCTGAGAGTTAGGAATCTGGGAGAGGCTTAGCCAGGTAGTTTGGCTCAGGATCTCTTGGGAGTGCACTGTCCATATCTGAACCATGACTGGAGCTGGAGGATCTGTGTCCATGATGGCCTAGGCACATAGCTGTTGGAAAGAAGCCTGCATATTTGATGACTTTGGCCAAAAGCCTTAGTTCTTCATAGGCCTGCTGGTTTCTCCTAAAACAAGTGATATGACAGAGAGCAAGGGAGAGAGGGAGAAAAGGAGAGAGGAAGATAGATAGATAGATAGATAGATAGATAGATAGATAGATAGGCCACACTTACAAAAATAAAAAATCTATCCTATCTAAGAAAAAAGTAATATGCAAATTAGTCACCACTCCGTCACAAAGATGGCCACACCCATAGCCACAAGATGGCGGTGCCTAGTCCACCTCAGCCCCGCCACTGAAGTGGCCAGGCCTGTTAGCCAGGCAGGTGGCGGGGGAGTTAAGGGGGGGGGGGCGAGGGGTGGAGCAGGCAATCAGAGGGGAATGGTGGTCCCCTGCCCAGGCATAAGGCCTGGGCCAGAGGCCTCAGGCCTGGGCAGGGGCAGAGTCAATGAATAGAGGGGGTAGGGATGGAGCCAGCAATCAGAGAGGAGAGGGGCAGAGCCAGGGATTGGAGGGATCTGAAGGTCCCCTACCAGGCATAAGGACTGGGCCAGGGGCCTCAGGCCTGGGAAGGGGCAAAGCTGATGATCACAGGGGCCTGGGCTCTGTGAAGCCAGCGATTGGAGGGGCTTGGGGGTCTTCTGCCCAGGCCTGTAGCCTCAGCCAGAGACTGCAGGCCTGGGCAGGGGCAGAACCAGGGATAGGAGTGAACTTCAGAGGAAGCACTTTTTCTTATTGCTTAGTGGCTAAGCTCCCTGTATGCCACTGGTAATATTCTTAATAACTTGGGTAATAAGAATCCAAAAAAGTGATCTAGGGTTTTTCCACCACACTCCTGGAGAAAAAAAAAAAAATGAAGGTCCACTGCTGGAGGGCTAAGAAATGTCATATCCTGCCCTAGCCGGTTTGGCTCGGTGCATAATGCCTCAGCCTGCACACTGCAGGGTCTGGGTTCAATTCTGACCAAGGGCATGTACCTAGGTTGCAGGCTCCTCCCTGGCTGGGACCCAGGTCAGGGCATATGCAGGAGGCAACCAATCCAAGTGTTCCTCTCACTTTGATGTTTCTCTCTGTCTTTCACTTCTCTTCCACATTCTCTAAAAATCAATGGAAACATATCCTCAGGTGAGGATAAAAAAAGAAAGAAAGAAATGTCATATCCTATGAAGGACACATCTTGAAAATGTCTAAAGAAAGTTGTCATTTCTTCATGGTGAAGGGACTGGAGTCCATGTTGATGAAAACATCTTGGTGGCTGAGGTTACTGGCAGTGGCTGCAGCAGCAGGGTGATGAGGCTGGTGCCTTCCCCTGATCAGCCCAGTCACCTTCCACAAAGAGAGGCCAGACTGCAGCTTAGGTCCGCTCCCCAGGGGGAGCAGGGAGTGGGCTTAAGTCATTAGTAGAACATCCCCTAAGGGCTCCCAGTATGTGAGAGGGGACAGGCTGGGCTGAGGGACCCTCCCCCCCCCCAGTGCACGAATTTCATGCTCTGGGCCCCTAGTATATATATGAAAGGCTAATATGCTAAGTGTCCTTCCCTTCATATGGGTAGTGATGTCACATAGCAATGCCTGGCTTCCTCTCCCTAGCAACGACTAGCCTCCTTGCAGTTCCTTCATCCCAGAAACACGACTTGCTTTATAGCCAGGTGGAAACACTTTACACTGTAACCAAATGTCTGTGAAGCATTTTCCCATGCCACATCTCATTTGATCCTCACAGAAGTCCTGGAAAGGCAGATAGGAGACTCAAGGGATTCCTTCTTTCTTTTTATTAGCCACAAAATGAAGATTTAGAAAGTTTAGAAACTTGACCCTACTGAAAAGAAGAAATGGTAGACTTTGAAAATGATTTCAGGTTTTCTCATTGCACAGAATATAATCAAACACTGCTGCAGTTAAATATTTTATCCTTTGTTCTCCCTGTGTGATCTACAATAATAATCTGCTTCATGTTCATATTTACTGCTGTGTTGCTGACCATTACCTGAAAGAGAAGTTGGGGTGCTTCACTGGGCTGGAAAAAGGTTGGCTAAATCAGAAAGCAGGTCTAATCCAGCAAGTTTGTTCTATATCTACAAAAGGCTAAGCTGACTCACACATGTGTGATACATATAAAGTTCTCACTGGTGCCAATCGCACGTGTGTGTTTCGATCTATCATTGTTGATTGTGAATTTGGTTGACACTTCTATTATAGAAAAAGGGAAAATAGCAATATTAAAATATTTCTTCTAATTAATTTCCTTTCAATGTGCATGAATTCATGCATCAGGTCACTAGTAAGTTAATATCAGAAGTGACATACCATCACTTCCTCTGTATGCTATTGGTCATACAGATAAACTATGGTGCAATTGTGGGGTAAGACTACATAGAGTGTGATACCAGGAGGTGGGAATCAAAATAAGCTAACTTGCATACTACCACAGTCCATTAATGATCCACGTACTTCCCACATGCAAAACAGAGTCAACCTCACCATAGCTGGTTTGGCTCAGTAGTTAGAGTGTCGGCCCGAGGACTGATGGGTCCAGGGTTCGATTTCAGTACTTTGGGTTCAGGTTCTATTCCCTGCCATGATTAGAGCGTGTGTGAGAGGCAAACAATCGATGTGTCTCTCTCACATCATTGTTTCTCTATCTCTCCCTCTCCCTTCCACTTTCTCAAAAAATCAATAGAAAAGTATCCTCAGGTGAGGATAAACAAAACCATGTATATGTACACCGAGTGGCCAGATTATTATGACCACCTGACATTTGTAGGCAAATTAGCTGTAATTTCATGCTAAAGTTGCTAGAGGGCCAGACCATTATAAATAGGGAAGCAGGTTGTTTACCACGACAGAAGTGATATTTTTCTGAAGAGATGGGTAAACAACATGATTTAACAGTCTTTGAATGTGGAATATATTTGAATGTGAGTGGCCAGATTATTATGACCACCCCATCAGTACTTCATTGGGCCACCTTTTGCCTTCAACACTGCAGCGATTCTTCTTAGCATTAACTCCCTGAGATGTTGAAAGGTGATATGAGGAATCTGACACCATGCCTGATGAATAGCACTGTCCAGTTCTGTGAGATTTGATGGTTGTGGAGCCAACTGCCTGGTGGCTCTTTTAACTTCATCCCACAAATGCTCAATTGGATTGAGATCTGGTGATTGTGGGGGCCACCTAAGCAAGGTAAAGTCTCCCTCATGTTCTTGAAACCACTCCTGCACAATACGAGCACCGTGGCATGGTACATTGTCTTGTTAGAAGAAGCCACCTCTATTGGGATATGCCATCAACATGATAGGATGAACTTGATCAGCCACAATACTTAGGTATGTTGTGCTATTCAGACATTGTTCCACATGAATTAAAGGGCCCAAATCACGCCAGGAAAACATGCCCCACACCATAACACTGCCTTCACCAGCTTGAAGGGTTGTACTCATGCTTTCATGCTGTTTCCACCAAATTCTCACTCTGCCATCTGCATGATGCAACTGGAAACTCCAATGCTCAACTGTCCAATCCTTGTGTTCCTGTGCGAATTGGAGACGTTTTATCTTGGTAACTGCAGACAGCAAAGGAGGCCTTTGGCTTCCATATCCCATACGATGCAGTGAACAGCTAATTTGCCTATAAACGTCAGGTGGTTATAATAATCTGGCTATATATATATATATATATATATATATATATATACACACATCCCACGTTCAAAGGCTGTTAAATCGCATTGTTTACCCATATCTTCGGAAAAAAAATCACTTCTACTATCATGGTAAACAACCTGCTTCCCTATTTATAATGGTCTGGCCCTCTAACAACTTCAGCGTGAAATTATAGCTAATTTGCCTACAAATGTCAGGTGGTCATAATAATCTGGCCACGCAGTGTATATATATGTATAGTCAACCTCTTTCAGAGTCCTTATAAGTCTCCATCTATTACAGTATCTGCTCAATGTCCAGAATCTCATAATCTAAATCAGGTCCACATGTAATTATATTTTCTTAAATATAGTTTCTCCAGGATAGCTCTTCTTGACAAGTTGTCTTCTCCCACTACCCCTCTGTACTAGTCCGCTTGAGCTGCTATAATAAAATGTCATAGACTCGAGGGCTTAAACAACAGCCATTTATTTCTCACAGTGCTGGAGGCTGGAAGTCCGTGGTCAAATTCTGGTGAGGACTCTCTTCCTGGTTTGGAGATGGCTGCCTATTTGATATATCTTAACAAGGCAAAGAGACAGCTAGCTCCCTGGTCTCTCCTTATAAGGGTACTAATCTCACGATGAAGGGTCCATCTTCATGGCCTCATCTAAACTTAGTTACCCCTAAAGCCTCCATCTCTAAATACCAAATACCATCACGTTGTAGGTTAGGACTTCAACTTATGAATTTTGAGTTGACACACACATTCAATCCATGACACCCTCTCCCACAAACATAGAATAACCACTCCAGACACAGAGAAAACGAGAGCCATGAAGAAGTTGCTGGTCCATATAGGTTCTAGAATCTACACAGATCAATGTAAATTCCTTGTCTCAGGCTTGGGCACTACACTCCAAGGCTCTAGGCTCTGCTCTCTGGGCTTTTGGTTCTTCCCTGGGAGTCATCCATCCTTTCTCATAAAAGGTATCATGTGTTTGCAGGTGAGTGATATCCTCAGTCGACTTTCTGTTAGTAGAATTTTGAGTGTCCAAAGGCCTCTTTTTATTTGATACTATCCCTGGCCCTTTCAGTTCAAGCTGGTCATGATTCTGTACAAATAATTCTCTTAAAATCTTCTGTGAATTTTCTATGAATCTCATTAGGATCCACTCCATTAGACAAAGGCGATGCCCACAGTTCTCTCTGAGATAAGCTTTTCTCCAGGCAGGGCTTCTACAAAGAACTGAGGGATAGGAAAGCTAAGCTTTCCAGGAACACCATCTTTCGATGAGAGGGTCCGGGGGTGTCTTAGCCAGTTTGGGCTGCTATAACAAAATACCACAGGCCAGGTACTTAATAAGCAACAGAAATGTATTTCTCATAGTTTCTGAGGCTGGAAGTCTGAGATCAGAGTGTCAACATGGTCTGAGGAGGATCCTCTCTGGGTTGCAGACTTTTTGTATCCTCACATGGTAGAAGAGGAGAGGGGCTCTCTGGGGCTCTTTTATAAGAACTCTGATCTCATTCAGAGCGGCTCCATACTCATGACCTAATCGCCTCCCCAAGTCTCTACCTCTTAAAGCCATCACCCTGGGGATTAGGATTTCAACATATGGATTTGGGAAAAAAACAAACATTCAAACAATGGTGGTGAGGCACACCTCTGATCCCTTTAGAGGAACTTTTGTCTGACTGAACAACATTCTGGTATACTACCTTATATCTTTCTGAACCTTTTAAAAATGATTTTACAGGCACACTCTAGAGTTTATCTCTGGCTCAGAGTTATTTCTGGCAGAACCCTGAATTTGATTTTTGCTTGGAAGCCATTCCTTAATTCTAGCATAATTTGCCATCTGGAAAGGCTGAGAATTTTGAAACCTATCCAGTCGTAGTTCTTTTCCTCTTCCCAGCCCTTCCTTTGATTTATCCCTCTCCTCTGTAAGCAATTAGAAGAAATGAGGCAGCATTTTTAACACACTGGTTCAACATCTCCTTAACAGATCACCAGTTCCTTTGATACGTTTTCTTCTGTCCACATAACTGCAGGCAACAGCATTACCAGGATCCCCCTCCTTCAGTTCTTAATAGCACTTGCCTTGCTTTCCTGCAAGCTCTTACCTGAATCTTTAAAGACATCGGCTCTGTTGTTAACATTTTCTTCAAGGCACTTCAGGCTTTCTCACTCTCAGTGGAGCCCCTGCCCTGTTTCAAAGCCATTCCCACATTTTAGGGGTTTTTTCACAGAGCACCCCACTTGCAGTTACTAAAATATGCATGAACTATCCATTGCTGTGTCACAATGCAGCCCAAAGTTTAGTAGCTTAAAGCAATTGAAATTATTATCGCACAGTTTCTGAGGGTCGGGAATCTGAGCATGACTCAGCCATGAGGTTCTGGCCCTGTGTCTCTCAGGCGGTTACCATCCAGGTTACATGTCCGATGGCTGGGGGTGCAGTCACGTGAAACCTGACTGGGGCTGGAGGATCTGTGTCCGTGATGGCTCAGGACATGGCTGTAGGTCAGGGGCTTTTTTTGCTACAAGGGCCTTCATGGTGGTGCTCATGACATGGCAGCTGACTTTCCCCAGAGAGCGATGATGATGATAATGACAGAGAGAGAGAGAGAAAGAGAGAAAGAGAGAATGAGAATGTAAGATGGAAGCCACAGTGTCTTTTACAACCTAATACCAGAAGAGACATACCATCACTATTTCTGGATTCTACTGGCCACACAGACCAGGCCTGGTACAACGTGAGAAGGGTGTGGATTCCCAGAGGCAGGGAGTGTTACGTGTCGTTTGGAAGGCTGACTACCACAAAATTACTCATGAGCAAAATGTCATGTTGTCTATAATTTACATGCTTCAGCAAAAAAAAAAAAAAAAGAAATCAATGAAGCAAATTTAGCAAACTATTAACAATAATTATATCTAAGTTTAGGGTATACTGGAGTTTACTCTTCTCTCTACTTTTATATTTGTACATTTTCATAATAATAGAAAATAGCTAATTTAGGCTTTCTGTCTGTCTGGACTGTCTGTCTGGAAGTGATGGCTTATTGGCTCAAGAATCTTCTAGACACCAGGTACTGTCTTTTGGACCCAGCCTTTGACCTGCCTTCACCAGCAATACCTGCCCTGCACAGAAGACTCAGCTTTCCCCGCTGGCTGCCTGCTCTGCATTCAAGGGGTGGAAGGCTGAGTCAGCACCATCACCCTGTAAATGGTAACAGACGAAGTGGAATAAGTTCTCCTTCAGGTATTTTGAGATGTTCTGAAACACACCAGCACTTTTTCTAATTTTGATCCAAAATTTCTTGGGAGAAGCATTTCCATGAAATACTTTTCCTGACCTTGCCTTCAAGATCAGTGTTAATCACAAGGTTTTAGCAGAGTCAGCAGTTTTGTTTAACTTTGCCTTTGCTCTGTTTGTTAATTCAGCTTGGGCTCATCCAGTCCCTGGAATTTAGTTCTTTATTTCATAATAAAAAAGAAAACAACTTTGAAGGGATAACCAGCTGTAACTGCTGAGTCATAGCTCTTTAATTTATTAAGGAACTCCATGAAATCCTAGTATTCATTTACTTTGAGTTTTATAAGAATGTAACTTTTAATTCTTTTAATTTTTTTATTTTTTTGAGCCTAGGTTAAATATTAACTTATGTGATGAATTTTTCAGACAAGTTTGGAATTAAAATAGGCGAAGCTGAAAAACTGCCATTTTGGGTGTTGCAAGCAAGCAGTTTGTGCATTTTAGGATAGAAATAAGGGTTTGTTCCCTGTCCTCAGTTTGTTCTGGGTGATAACACTCTTGTGATTTCTTCGAATTATTCAGATGTAAAAGAAATTATTGTGGAAAAATCTGAAGGCAGTAAAATGATTTGTTTGCTGATGTTTCCAAATGGGTGAAGGGATCTGTTTGATAGTAAGTCTATGTATATCTAGCAAGATAACACTTTTGCAGTGAGGAAGACTGGAGAGTACCCACCATGGTGTGATGGTTTGGGAATGCACACACTTGGCTAGGCTAAGATATTTTTTCCCAGAATTCACTTTCCTTGTATATTTCTAGTTTGAGCAAGCTACTAGGAATATTCCATCCTGACAATTGTATCTGCCCTCCTTCAGCTGAACCAAAACATAAAATCACGAAAGGTTGACACTGACATGACCTGTATAGATTTTCTAGTTCAATTAGTTTCTAAACTTGGTCCATCATAAGAGTCATCTGGGGAGCCCTTTTGAAATACAAATTCCCCAGTGCCACACCTAAAGATTTTAGTTCTGTAGGTCTGAGCCCACGACACCTGAATTTTATAAGTTCCCTAGGTGATTTTGATGATCAACCAAGTGAGTCTGCTAGTCACTGTGATTGTGGTCTAGTGGCTCTCAAAGTGTGGTCCTTGGACCAGGAGCATCAGGGTCATCACCTATCTTGTTGGGCATGTAATTTCCTGGGGTCCACACTGGGTGTCCTGAGCCAGAGGCTCTGTGGTTGAGGCCCAATGCTCTGAGATTTAACGAGACCTCCAGAGGACTCTGATGCATGCTAAAGTTTGAGAATCAAGTCTTATTTAATTCCCCATTTTATTTTCCAGTTAAGGAAACTGAATACAAACAGAAAGGACATGTCCTGGGGTTAGCAGAAATTGATGGGGCAGGAGTCATCTGCTCAGTGAGCTCTGGTGTTTCGACAGGAGAATACCCATAGACTCTATCTTAAGAAACCTCAGATTACTAGACACGGGAAAGCAAGGTTCATCAACTACAAGATAACACATGATCCTGAAGAATGTCCAAACCTGTAGGGAGTTTATTTCAGCCAAACTGATGACTAATTTGTTAACTAGTGTTATCCCCAATAAATTCAATAAAGAGGGGAATAAAAGAAAGAAAAATAAATAGTAAATAAAAAATCCTTATTTCTCAGAGACAAAACAAACAAAAATGACTCAGAGAGAAATCTCAGCAGAAGCAAAGAATTTTGGAGTGATCAATAGGTGGAAAGTTCACTGAAGTCTTGAGAAAAAGAAAGAAAGAAAGAAAACACCAAGAAAAGTAGGAGAGAGAGAGAGAGAGAGAGAGAGAGAGAGAGAGAGAGAGAGAGAAACAAGCAAACAAAGAAAACATTTAAAAAGCAGGAGGTGGGGGGGGTGTCAATGAGATCACTTAGGGATAAAAAAAAGAGAAGAAATTGAGTTAGAATCCTGAGGAATACCAACAGTTTAAGGGGATGGCAAAGGAAGTGTTGCTAATAAGAGTCATGTAGGCCAAAGGAAGAAAGTGTTCCAAGAAGGAGGCATTAGTCTATGTTGCAAATGCTGCTGGGAGGTCAGGAAAGGAAGGGCTGATTGGCATCTTTTGGGATTTAGCCATATGAAAATCCATGGTGACTTTAGAGAGAGGCTTTTAAGAGGGAGTGGGCCAGCATGGACATAGAAAACAGGGTGTTGAGAGGGCCTGGGGGAGTGGGGGCGGGGTGGAGGGGGTCAATGGGAGAAAAAGGGGGACATATGTAATACTTTCAACAATACAGAATTATTTTTTAAAAAAGGGGAGTGTACTGGGCAGAGTATAGTATATGTAGGTGTAGGACTGAGTAGGAGATGAGGAAATAGACTCAGCTGTGTGAAAAACTTAAAATGGTTAGTGGGGAGAAAGATGGTGGTACCCGGAGGAAGGATGTCTGCTTGGAATGACATCAACTTATTGATACCCTGCTAAAGAAGTTTGATTTCTTGAAATGATCTACTACCCTCCTTTTATTCTGTCCTGCATCCTCCTGCCAGATTTGAGTGTAGCTTTGACTGTGTCATTCTCTACATACAATTTTCCAGTGTCTCTGCATTGCTTACTGAGGTCTGTACGAGCATCTCAGACGACTTTAAATGTTCCTTAAAACCCGCCAAGCTGGACCACTCATCTCTCCTTCAGTATGCTTTTTGTTCATATTATTACTAGTACCCCTAGTTAGAATACTAGTATAGTCCTCTTCTCCAATCATTGTCTCTTCACATCTTGCTCATCTTCCACCCACTGGGGACACATTCTCCTTGAACCCCTTCCTGATCCTGATTCATCTTCTCTCCCACTGGAGTAGTATGATCTCTCCCTCCTCTATTTTTTCCAATGGTTGCTGTTTATAGCTTTCCTATGGCATTCATCAGATTTTGCTTTGCTTTTAATTTTCTGGGTTATTATATACACCCTTCCTGCATCCACAGCGTGTACATACTTGAAACTGACTTTGTCTACCTCATCTTTGTATCACAGAAGTACCTAACAAAATATCTTGCACAAAAATACCTTGTTGAGTTAAATTGGATCCCCAGTTTATTGTTTCTAATGTTTGTTCTCATTCTGCCTCTTAGAATCACAATGCCACTCAGCTATAATCCGCCATATAATGTTGTAATTTTTATCATCTTTCTTTGAAAACAAACAAGCACGCGGAGACTGAAAGTAACCATGTAGGATACTGTGACCATAAGTTCCTAACAAAACTAGGTCGTGGCAGGTAGTCATTCCTCGGCCTAGAGCTTCCTTGACAAATCAATCTTTACCGTAAGTGAGCCTGTCTATTGTCTTTGTGCATCTAAGGCAACATACCTTTGAAATCTCAGAATTATCTTCTTTTCCAGACCCCACAGCTGCCAGCGCTGGAGCATGACACGGAAACTCACCCTCATTTTGTTGCCCACACACTATCCTATGTTTTCTAAGTGTTATTAATTAATCCCGTACCCATCAAAGTGGTACCATTTTGTTTTTTTTGTTTTTTTTGTTTTTTTTATCCAACCCTAGAGATTTGCCTGGTTTGCTTTTCTCCCGGCCCTTAATCTACCACCAATACATTTTATGTAACCCTCCTAACGTCTCTCTCCTCTTTTTATTCTAACACACAACATAACATAAGCTGCAAAACTGTCATTCTCTAGAGCATTTTCTCAATCCCTTGAGATTTGGTTTCTCAACAATTGTCCTCAGTTTGGCTCAAATAAACTCATAAAAATTCTCTACAGGTTTGGACGTTTCTTACAAAGACAATGATCAACAACCTTTTCTGATCAGATGACCAGAAAGAAAAAAAAAAAAAATGGAGCGGGGGTGCGGTGGGGGACGGCAAGTAGGAATATGCAGTCATTTATTTTTAAGACTAGCTTAATGGTCATTTACAACCAAGAAGTTCCTGGTCTTAGGAGCCAGGCACGCTTGTCAATTTCACAGGCGATTGCCCTCCTCGTCCACGCCTTCTTCCCTCCCTCCCTCCTCTCCTTCCCCTCCCTTCTCACCTCCCTCACCCGGGCGAGGGCCTCTCCACCCCTCCCACAGCCCGCCTCCCCTCCTTCCCGGGGCAGCCACTGGCCCACAGGGTTCCCGGCGCCCTCGGTCACCGCGTCCGCTTCCGCCCGGGAAGAAGGCGCCTCCCACTCGGCTCCCCCGTGACCGTGGCTCCGGGCTCAGCGGGGCTGTGGCGCTGCCCCCTCCGGGTCTCACCTCCTCCGCGCGGTAGACAGTTTGCTGGCGGCGACGAGGTAGGTGCGCTTCCCGGTGGTAGAAACGCGCCCGGCCTCAGCTCCGCTCACGCCACCGGGTGCTGCTCGCCGCGGGGGAGGGAGGTCTGCGCCCCGCGCACGGGGAACGCGCCCGTCCAGCCCACGTCCAAAGCCGGCTTCCCCGAAGCGGCCCATCGCTGCCGCGGAGAGCAGCCCCGCCGTGCCACCTGGGCATCGCTTCCCGGTTTGTTAGCCATGCGTTTTGAAAATAGTGGAAATCGTACCGTGTAGAAACGCATGTTCGTCCCCTCGCCCCCCAGCCCCCTGGCGTGTCAGAAGCCTTTCCTTCGTGCCACTGAAGTGCTCTTTGTCACGCTTTTCCCGCAGTGAAACATGTGGGTTGTATAGTTTTTACTACTATGACGGGGGGAAGTGAGCACATGGCAGCAAGATTGTTGCCCACACTTGGCGGCATTTAAAAAAAATATTTATTTTATTGATTTCTTGCAGAGAGGAAGGGAGAGGGATAGAGAGTTAGAAGCATCGATGAGAGAGAAACATCGATCAGCTGCCTCCTGCACACTCCCTACTGGGGATGTGCCTGCAACCAAGGTACATGCCCTTGACGGGAATCGAACCTGGGACCCTTCAGTCCGCAGGCCGACGCCCTATCACTGAGCCACACCGGTCAGGGCTTGGCGGCACTTTTTAAAGGGTGGCTCTCCAGGGAAGAGGCGCTGGGTCTGCGCGCTGGCTGCCAAGCAGGAGTGCAAGGGACACACCCACCGCCCTGGGTCAGGAGGCGGGAGTGGCGCCCCGCCCAGGCCTTGCCGACAGCGAGTATGACAGCCGTTTAGGCTTCTTGCTGATGGAAAATGCCGCCTGTTGCCTTCAAAGGACCATTTATACTGAGGGGGTCAGCAGCGAGCCCTGCGTGTCCGGGGAAACCCTATCCAGGTCCGAACGCGCCCGGGAAAGGTCAACGGCAGCTGCGCCCGGCGAGCGCGCAGCGTTCTCCCAGCGCCGTCGGAGCGCGCACCTGGGCAGCAGCCGAGCGCGACTGCTGTCGAGTCTCCACCCGGGGAGCTGGCGCTCACACGCGGCCCCGGAGGGGCAGCGGCCGGCCTCCCCCTGCAGGATAGCGGATCGGTTCCCAGGCACGCTCCTGCCCTGTTTACCCAGCGAGAGGAGAAACGCCCAGCCTTCCCCACTAGCCAGCGCCCTGCCCATATTAGCTTTCAGTGTTGCTTTTGCGAGGGAGCTTGCAGATGGTTTCTATTTCTAAATCTCCGAAGCTTCCAGACATTTATTCCTATACTTCTTTGCATGTTACAGCCCCATCTCCGCCAGTCTCCTTCGCTCGTCAAAACCTGTTTTCTGCGTTCCTGGCGGAGATCTTGACTGCGTTGGGAAGTATGACTTCCGAGTTATTTAAATCCTGGGGAAAATCACACTTGCTCACCACACGTTAGACCCATTTCTCGCCTTTCTGACTTCCGGCGAGAAAAAGGGAATGTTCAATTATACTGTTAGAAGATAAAATTTTCCGCAAAAGATAAAGTCCCGACTCTCGTACAGATATAAAAATGAACACGTGTGAAAGGTTCTGTTTTATTTATTAAAGAGGGAACCAGGAAGATATTATAACTGGTTAAAAAAAGAAGTCAAGCCTGGCGGGCATGGCTCAGTGGCTGAGCGTCCACTTAAGAACCAGGAGGTCACTGTTCGATTCCCAGTCAGGGCACATGCCCGGGTTGCGGGCTCCATCCCCAGTGTGGCGCATGCAGGAGGTAGCCGATCAATGAGTCTCTCTCATCATTGATGTTTCTCTCTCTCTCTCTCCCCCTCCCTCTCTCTTTCTCTCTGAAGTAAATTTTAAAATAATTTTTAAAAAAGAAGTCAAGAAGGACTGCCTCAGGAAGGTAACCTTCGGAGAGGAGGATGGCAGCTTCTTGGGATTTGCAGATCCACCAGTGATCGCCATGGGCTTGTAATGTTGAGGAGGCATTTGCAGTGTGAAGCAGGGCTGGAGGCTGTGCAGGAGATTATTCATTCAGGACATTTGTTAAAGAACAGGGCAGAACCTTTTCAAGGCCACTGCAACAGGAGTATGGACCAGTGCAATGGGATTTTGCAGCAGGAGAGAGATTGGGCTCAATCTGCATTCAACAAGGAAAAATGGGGATTTGTAGTCAAGGATCTGAGTAGGGGAGTTTGTGGATGGAAAACTACAAACGAAGCATGAGGGTTTAGGGAATCCTGCTAACTGACTTGACAGGATTTTGGCAGAAGACAAAGCCAAGGGCATTATACATCACCTGGAGAATGGCAGAGGATTGGGGTCAGGATCAGATATGGAGGGTGGGGGATTCTGATAAACTGACTTAGCAGGATTCTTAGTAAAACTGGGCAATGAAGAGATGAACTTGGAAGCCCAAAAGTCAGGGCCTAATGGAGAAGAGAGTTCAGAGGAGTTTGGTCAAGGAGAGAATCTTTGTCAAGGGACCATCAGTGTGTAGGGGAGTGAGCTTGGCAATTCACACAGGTGTGGCATCTTGCATGAATGTTATGGGGGAACCATGGGAGTCAGTGGTGAATTCAGTGTGGCATTGCCAATGAGTGTGCCCATTAGGGTGTCCTCTGCAGAGCATGTTGTGGCCAGCCATGGTGCCATAGAGAGGCCCCTGGCTTCTAGAGGCTTCCCCAGTGGGGACCAAAGAGCTGGTCTCAGAGTGGCAGGATGTGTTGCCAAGCCCAGCTGCTACGATACAGAAAAGGCTTTCTGGACATGCGTTTTCTGAGGACCCCATCATATATGTCAGACCCACAGCCTATCCCTTCTAGGAGGGAACTGAAGCCTTATCACTCACAATGAATGACTCTATAAGGTCATATAGAAAACACGGTTTCAATGGGAAAGTACTCAGTGTCCACAGCACACCCTTCGGGGCTGATCCTAGCCCTGTTCATCGTATTTGAACGAGATTGCAATTCTTTGAAAGTTGTGGGTCACTGATCAATTTGTAAATTCGGTCCTATCTGGTAGAGATTTAATTGGCTTCTTCCCCTCCAGTGGAAAATCCGTTTTTGTCTCCACTTGCAGTTCATCTCAATCTTCCTTTACGACATATAAATCTGTATTCTTTTCTTTTTGTCCTTTCAACCAGTTATACAACACCTATCTCATTCCCTCCTATCATATGTGTAAAATCTTTAATGTATTCATTTTATATCTATGGTTTTACTTTTTATTTGAAAAATTACCTTTTAACAAACGTGTCTTTTGGGGGGAATGAGCCATAATCCTGAAAGGTATATGCATATAGAACATTTCTTTAGAGTACAGTCAGTGGATAGTCAAGGGCATATTCTCTGAGGCTCTCACTCCACCAGGGGGTACAGTCTGTAGAAACCGCCCTGCCCACCGTGACCTTGGCCCTGGTCACACAGGCTGCTGTGCCACGTGAAGAGTCTGGCAGGAGCCCAGACTTTCACACACAGCGCACCCAGTCCTGTCCTGGCACCTCCCCTTTCTGCAGGAGAATAACCTTGCAGGATCAGTCCAGAGAGTGGGTCTCCTGGCTGTAAACACTTCTTCTGGAGAGTGGATATCAACTGAAGATAAAGTTAAAAGATTCAGATTCAAGGCTAATTTGGAACGACCAGGAATTTCCGTGGTCTCCTCGCCCTCAGGACAGCCCAGGTAGGAAATCAGCCCAAGGAATCCGCTCCCAGCAGCAGTGCAGTGGACATAAAATGCACTGCTACTGCTACTGGTTTGTTCTGACTTCTCTTACTAATCATAATTTTATAATGTAGCTTATGAACAAAAAACCATACAAAATAGAATCAAATTTCCCATGATCAAATGGCTAGCTCTTAATTTCTCTCTCCTTAAAATTATGTTATTTCTAGTTACGAACACGTAGAATGTTCTGCAAAGTACATGATATAACATAGCTCCACCCATATTCACGTGACCCAGATTAAAAAAAAACACATTATCTTTTTTCTTATGTACTTCAAATCAAAACTTTTTTAAGGAAATAAAATATAACAAATACAATTAAGAACAATAATCTCCTTTCCTCACCAATAACCACTAATGGTGGTGTGCTTCATTCTCTTGAGTTATATGTTAAAACCCTTTATTTATTAGTAAAGTATGTATTATTTGGGGGTTTTAGTATTTGCTTAGCATTAAAAAAGCTATCATCATTACTATAGTATTATGTTTTTGAGATTTATCATATTGATATGTATAGTTTGTTCATTGAACTGCTATGCAGTATTCCTTTTATGAGTTTTTTGTGCCCTAGGGTTGCCATAAACTGGGTGATTTAAGACAACAGAAATTTATTCTCTCAGAAATGTATGCAGGTGTGGAGACCTGAAGTCCTAAGCGATGGTGTTGGTCGGACCATGCTCTTCTTCAGACCTTTAAAAGAGAATGCCTCCTTGCCTCTCTCCCAGTTTGGGGGCTGAGTGGCCATCCTTAGGGTCCTTGGTTTGTGGATGCATCACTCCTTCTCTGCTTGTGTCTGTCTCTATACCCACATTTCCCTCTCTGGCAAGGACACCAGTCATTAATTAGATGAGCACCACCCTCACCAGGACGACCTCATCTCTGTGAAACCCTGTTAATGAACAAGGTCCCATTCACAGGTTCTGGGGGTAGGACTTGACCTTTCCTTTTAAGGGGACAGAATTCAAACCACAACAATGAATGAATCACAATTTATCCCATTCTTCTCCTGATGGTCAATTAGTTGCTTCCAATTTTTGCCATCATATCTATGCTACCAAGAATGTACTTCCCT
Source organism: Murina feae (assembly GCA_004026665.1). Lineage (NCBI taxonomy): Eukaryota > Metazoa > Chordata > Mammalia > Chiroptera > Vespertilionidae > Murina > Murina feae. Next base: position 23,932 of record PVJC01006378.1, on the reverse strand, counting down.
ACCACCCACTGCATGCATGCATGGACACACACACACACACACACACACACACACACACACGTGAATTTCTCTAGGGAATATACCGATTAGTGGGATTTCTGGGTTGCAGGGGATCTTCATCATTGCTAGACTTTGACATACATATTTTTAGAGTTTGTATCAGCTTATATTCCATGGACACCATCTCTTAGTGTTAATACACTTATTGAGTCTTCAAGAGGATGTAAAATGGTATGCCACTGATGTTCTTTGTATAATTTTCTTAAAGACAAGTGACCTTAATTATCTTTTCATATCTTTCAGGTGTTTCCTTTTGTGATTGGGCCACTCAGTATCTTTGGAGCATTTTTCTGTTGATGTTGTCTTTTTCTTCTTGATTTATAAGAATTCTTCATATATTTTATCTAGATACGACATCTGCTTTAAGAATGATATCTTCTCCTAGTCCATATCTCGTCTTCTTGCTTTGTTTATCTCCTTGTTTTTAAAATTTCAATAAACGTTAATTTTTTGTGGTTGTTGAGGAAAATATTAAGCATATGTCAAAGTAGAGCTGGCTGATGTGGCTCAGCAGTTGCATGTTGACCCGGGAACCAAGAGGTCACCAGTTAGATTCCCGGTCAGGACACATGTCTGGGTTGTGGGCTTGATCCCCTGTGGGGGCCATGCAGGAGGCAGCCGACTGATGATTTCCTCTCTTACTGATGTTTCTATCCCTCTATCCCTCTTTCTTCCTCTCTCTCTAAAATTCAATTAAAATATATAAAAAATAAAAATAAAAGTAGACAGACTAGTACAAAGGATGCTCCTGAACTCACCACCCAGTTCCAACACTGTGGCACAGGGACACCCTCCTCCCACTGCCACCATCCGCTGGGCTATTCTGAAGCAAATGCCAGACCTCTGGTCATTGTATCAGTAGGGACATCTTTGGGTTCAGTGTTTCCATGTTCTCTTTTCCGATGGGACCTTGACATTTAAAAATTCATTTTGAGAATCTGTCTCATTTGGTGAGTTTAATCTATTTCTATTTATTCGGATCTATTTCAGCCACATGCTTTCTCCTGTTGCAGTTGATAAGTCTAGCTTTTCTTTCTTCTCCTTTCAGTTTGTTTGGTGAAGCTTGCTGGCTAGGTTCTGTCCTCATTTCTCCCCACGCTGTTACCCCCATTTCTCCTGATTATTGTTTATTTGGAGCACTTCCTCCCATGTGGCCCTTTATAGTGAGTTCCTTTTCCATGGGTAGCATTTCGGCCTGGAGTGTGAAAGTCTGGCTGTAAAGTAGATTTGCGTTTGCTTCTGCCAGATGCCCAGGGCCAGTTATGTTCATTTCTCAACCAGGTTTTCCTACTTGAAACAAAGGATCTGGTAAATTGGGGTGATGATTTCTTTTTATAACATCCTAGGCTTCCTTACATATTCCTAGTCCTGGACTGTAGTTTTTCTTTGCTGTTGTTTCTTATTTATCCCGCTAACTCTGAACCCTTGAGGGCTCCAATGTTTCGTGGAGAGGTCTCAGCTACAAATCCCAGCTCATGGGTTCCCAAGGCCTGACTGGACGCAGAATCCAGGCTGGATTAGGGTGGTCTGGGTCTGGTCTGTCTCCAGCCTTGCTGGGCTCTCGGCAGCATCTGCTCCCGCCGTCCTCCCGCCGTCCTTACCCTGATTTTGGCTTCCTCTCCAGTTCCAGCCCTAGTGCTGTTCCCTTCTTCCTATGAGCTCCACCATGTGGTGTTCTTATTTGCTGGTTACACTCACTCTGGTATTTCTAGTGTTTGCAATGTGAATGGAGTCTTATTAGCACCAACCTGCAGTGTTGCCAGAATCAGCAGCCAATATTGTTTTTTTTCCCCCTCCAGAAAACAGATATTAAAGGTGTGCCTAAAAGATATTGCACATATTGCCCTAACTGGTTTGGCTCAGTGGATAGAGCATTGGCCTGCGAACTCAGGGGTCCCAGGTTCGATTCCAGTCAAGGGCATGTACCTTGATTTCGGGCACATCCCCAGTAGGGAGTGTGCAGGAGGCAGCTGACCAGGGTTTCTCTCTCATCAATGTTTCTAACTCTCTATCCATCTCCCTTCCTCTCTGTAAAAAATCAATAAAATATATAAAAAAAGATATTACACATATTAAAGGTTTATGAGAACATGTTAAGTTAATATAAAATTGTTTCCTATGATGTCTTCAGATGGACCAAATACCAGCACTGATTTCTTTTTAATTTCTTTATTGATTAAGCAGCACTGATTTCTTGCATGAGTACACTACAAGTAGAGTTAAAATTAGTATTTTTCTGTAATCTTGATTATAGTTTATTTATTGTTCAAAATCTTCAGATTTGCCCCATTCAGAATATAAGGCATGTTTCTCTCACTGCAGCCCAACCTAAACATCTCCAATGGCTAACGAAGCTCATCCTTGTCCCTGTGACATTGGCCATAGGATGGAGTATGGAGGGATGGGGCGTGAAGTTCAAGTTGAGCATATCAAGGCTTATGTCACCAGATCCCCTGTTGACGCTGGCAAAGCTGTGATTGTCATTCAAGATATATTCGGTTGGGAGATGCCCAATACCAGATATATGGCTGATATGATCTCGGGAAATGGATACACGTGCGTATAAAATTCTATTTATTTGATAAAATCCATGGAAATTTATCTGATCTATATTGTGTTCCCTTCAGGGAAAACAAAAACAACCCCCAAAACCCTGACTGCATTCTTTTTGTAAATAATTGTTTTTATTGCCAGCACTATTACAGATGTCCCCTTTCCCCCCTCTTTTGCCCACCTCCACCCAGCTTCCTTCCCCACCCCCCTTCCCTCTGGCCATCACCACACTATTGTCTGTGTCCACAGGTTATACATGTGTTCTTTGGCTAATCTCCTCACCCTCTCTTCCCTAGTCCCTAATTTGCATTATCTACTTCCTTATCTCTCTGGGGTGAGGGTACATGGAAAATGTCATATGAAACTTGAAACACCCACCTGCTGTCCACCAGAAGCCACTGACTCCCTGGGCTTCAGGTCTTCCTGGGGATGCCCTCAATGTTGGGCCCTGTAGGACACAGGTACAGGACATGTGCCCTTGGGCAGACCTTGCTAGTTCTGAGATGACCCATTACTTGGGCCTTGGAGCATGTCAGCCTCGAACTATCATGGCCCATCTGAATTAGACTGGATTCTAGAACTGACCCAGTGAGACCTCACTGTCTCCCCAAGATTCTGCCTTTGTCGGGTCGAGTGGCGAATGCTGCCACCTGTTCGCTTTTCACCTGCCCTGGTAACAGCTACAGTGATGCCTGGAGGAAGAGGAAGAGGAGGAGGAGGAAGAGGAGGAAGAGGAGGAAGAGGAGGAAGAGGAGGAGGAGGAGAACAACCACTCCTACCTCTCCAACTTCAGCAAGAGTGAAACCCAGCAAGCCCTGAGTTTGGAGCACCCTATTTCCTTTGTTTTCTCCAAAAGAGAAGCTGGGAATTAAAGGGTGTACCTTCCTGGTTTTCCTATGAAAAGAACCCGATTTAAAGGAAGCAGGTCCCCTGCTGTGTGGTTCAAAATTTAGTGTTGACTAAAAAGAGGGTTCACTTGATTTTTCACTTTTTAGTATTCTCCAGTTTATTTTAAAGATGAGGCAATTTAACATCACAGCGGCAAGCCCAGTAATAAAACAAAGGACAGCCAGCCCCGATTGCCTGGCTCATCCAGACCCTGGTTCAGGCTGTGAAGGGCTTTTGTCCTCCCTATGATCCCTTCAGGGAGGCACTGTCGTTGTTCTTATTTCGCCCAGTAGGAAACCAGGGAGTGAAGACCAAGGTGCCTCAGGTCACCCTACCCCAAGCAGCTGATCAAGTTTCAGGTGGTGGCTTTGGTTGAGATAAGGAGTCCAGACACCTGTGCTCTTTACAGAGCCCTTTCACACGTGCACAACTCATTTTTCCCTCGAAATAATCCTCTGAGGTTGGGTGGGAATGGGTGCAGTGTGTTTCTCAGATGGAGAACATGGGCCTGAATGTGGTTAGATGATTGAAGAATACAGGGCAGACGAGGCAGTACTGGGGCTGGAATTTACCTCCTTCAGACCCAAATGTCAGTGTCCTCTCTGCCTCTGCAGGTGCTGTGTTCCCCCATCCGTGGCGACAGCCCTTTGTTTTGGGAAGCTGGTCTCTGGGTGGGTCAGTGCTGGCCTCACCCTCCTGGGTAGACTGTCGAAAGATTGTGAAAGGGAGTGGAATAAGCAGCCCTAAATGTGCTGCTTGGTATGGGCATTGCTTTGAGCTGAAGGCACTCAAGCCCCAGCAGACTCAAGGAAAACTTTTACCTCTCCCTTAATTACGTAAAAGAGTTTAGATAGGGGCCTGACCCAGAAAGAGCGCTATCACTGGAGATAACTTTTGCCTGAATGACCTACCTACCGGCAGGACAGACTTCTAATTACCCACCCGCTGGTCTTTTATTGTCCTGTTGCTTAATCTTCCCTTTGAAGCCGGGTCTGGATCCTTAGCTCAGAGTGGCATATAGCTTTAATTGTCTGATTACCTTTAGGTCTCATATTTTTATGAGGTCCTGTACATGTGAAATTGTTGACATACATAACGTTCAAAGCTGGAGAAAATTTTTATAAGGGTTTATTTGAGCCAAACTGAAGACATGTGCCAGGGAGCAAGATCTCCCATGCTCCTGAGAATAACAGGAAGTAATAAAGGCACATTTCAGAATAAGGAGGGAAAGTATGGAAGATTACATGGAGGTGGGAGAAGCAAGGTGGGGATTGAATTATAGGAGAGTTAACAAAAGTATGTGCTCTTCTGAGGGTGGTTATGCTTATTTCAAAGGTGTGTTAACCTAGATGCCCCAAAACAATGGACTAGGCTTGCTTAAGGCAAAGAAAAACCTTTTACTAAAAAAGTGTATGCCTGGGACATAACTACCCACCACCAGCTGCCCAGTTAAGGAATTTTTGATGAGATGACCCTGTGAGGTTACTTTCCGTAGAACCCTCTTTTTTGACCTGTTCATCTGTCTTATGTCAATACTAGAGGCCCAGTGCACGAAATTCGTGTGGGAGGGGGGAGAGGGTGTCCCTCAGCCCAGCCTGCACCCTCTCCAATTCGGGACCCCTTAGGGGATGTCCGACTGCCAGTTTAGGCCCGATCCCACATCCTTCTTGCAATTCAGGACCACTGGCTCCTAACTGCTCACCTGCCTGCCAGCCTGATCCCCCTAACTGCTCTCCCCTGCCTGCCTGATTACCTCTAACCGCCTTTGCCTTGGCCCCATCACCATGGCTTTGTCTCAGAAGGATGTCTGGAAGGTCATCTGGAAGATGTCTGGTCTAATTAGCATATTACCCTTTTATTAATATAGATAATTATTAGACCAGCCAAAGAACCTAGAAGGGAAGGAGGAAAATGTTTTCCTCTCCAACAATTGACATGGACTTGGGCAAGCTGGCTGTTTGCCACAGCCCCCTTTAGAACCCTCATTAGACTACACCATCTGGCAGGAAACTGTGCCCTGCTGGCATGCTGGGCGGAGCTAGGGAAAATTGCTTGGTCATAGTGACTGGACATGCTAACCAGGTGTGCCCTTCTGACCTGAAGCTAATGTGAAAGGCCAGCTGAGGGGTTTGGGGACAGGAGAGGTCTACCTTGCTCCAGGCCCTTGCTGGTGAGTCCCCTTGTCCTGTGTGGTGATATCTCCTGGGGTGTGTGCACAGCTGAGTCACCTGGTCACTTTAGATGGGCTGGGCTATAAACAGGCTGCCAGAGGCCATGCCCCTTTAGATGTGAAATCCAAGATGGTTTGGCCTAGCACCAGTTGGCCTCTTTGCTATGATCAAAGTTGGCCCTTGTGGCCATGATTTCCCTTTTCCTATGAGTGAGAATCGCCAACGTAGCACATTTCTTAATGAATGTAGGCAAACACTGTTCCAACAGCAACAGAAACTAAGATTAATTACTGTCCCTAATTTACAGAACCATTGTTCCAGACTTCTTTGTAGGGCAGGAGCCATGGGACCCTTCTGGGGACTGGTCCACTTTTCCAGAGTGGTTGAAAACAAGGAATGCCAGAAAGATCGATAAGTAAGTAATCGGCAGGTGTGGCTGTGTTTGTGGTGTCCTCCAGGGAACCCAGGAGAGCAGAGTCTTGAGGGAGAGGTGGGTCTGGATTCACTGTCCAGACACCTACCCTCCCTCTGAGTAAGACTTGGATGGCCATGACCCTCGAATTAAGTACATTGCTTCTAGCTGAAAATGCCTTCTGAGTTGTTCCAAATAACCAATTTGCAAATGAACTGTTTGCAAAGCAAAGGCTAGTCCTTAGTCCCCTCAGGCTTAAGTAGTGCTGGTGGCTTTCCAAATCTTTCTCTACTCTTTGGATACAGAGTGGGTTAGGCAGGGGAATTCAATGTGCCAAGTCAGAGAGTTTGGGGAGCTGCCCAGTTGTGACTGGTGCCTGGTGAGAGGAGAGAGGAGCCTGGGGTGCTGGGCAGGGACAGATCTTGGGGTCAGGTCTCAGAGCCATGCTGAGGCCTTTGGCCTTTACGCTGAGGCTGGGGCAGGCTGTTGCTCAGCTTTCAGCTGGGCAGTGAGCTGGTGGGATTTGCTGGTCTTTTGGAAAGAGCTTGCCTGCAGCCCTGTCAGGTGGTTGGAGGCGCTGGGGTTGGCAGGGAGACTTGCTAGGAGAGGCGTCACTCGTCACTGGGCAGGAGGTGGTGAGGAGGCAGCTCAGAAAGTAAGAATCTCGGAACCTCAAGGAAGAGTTGCAAACAAACCCTATTATCTACCCAGTGCCCTTCCCAGGGCCTCACAAAATATCTCTTGATTCATGAATAACTTTTCTTTCTGTTCTAGAGAGGTGGATGCTGTCTTGAGGTATCTGAAACAACAGTGTCACGCCCAGAAAATTGGCGTCGTGGGATTCTGCTGGGGAGGAGTTGCTGTCCATCACGTGATGATGAAATACCCAGAATTCAGGGCAGGGGTGTCCGTGTATGGTAAATCTGCCTTGTACATGTTTACACAGTGAACACAGGAGGATACGTGGGTGATCATGCCATGAGCCTCTTCCCAAGCTAAGGGTCCCAGGTGTAACTCAAAACCCAGTGGCCATGACATTGGCTTTAAAAGTCTGGAAGTCCCGGTGAAGCTTTGTGTTGCAGTAACCAGAGGATGTCACTGGGAGTAGGGAGACCTGGGTCCCAACAGCGTTGCTTTGGGAAAGTCACCTGACATCTCCATTTCTTCACTTGGGACAAAGGGGAAAACATCTGTTTTTGTGATAATGGTTAATACTAAGCAATATTTTCATGAGGGATATTTAGAAAGGATTTTTCTAAGATAAAAATTATTCTCAACTGCACCCCCCCCCCCCCATCCACTCTATAAAGAAGGTTTACATTTCAGGGTAGGTTTTCCCTGCCCTGAAATGTAAATAGCAACATAAACATGTCAGCCCAAACAAACCACAGGTACCATAACACTGATAAGAACATTCTATCCGTGTATAGAAATGGCATACTAAATTCACAATACAGAAGTAGTCAGACCATAAAAAATTGTAAAAAAGAAAAAATTTGGCCTTCTTCCATAGTATATATCGTATAGTTATATTAATGATTCTCATTTGGCTTAATGGTTCCTCACTGTAGTATTTTTGCTTAGTTTTAGCATTAAAAAATCCCTTTAAGTATTTATTTTACATGAAAAGAGTAAATTTTCAGTTGTCACCGGGGTTGTTAGATCATGCAGTCCCTTTGTGCCAATTAGCAAAAGGTGCTCCTGCGTGAACAGCTCTCTGGCACCCTCTTCTGGGCTCTGTTGCACAGTGCAGGAGCTGTGGAGTGGCAGAACTACTAGTGAGAGAAGACTAGGGGCATCAAATCGCTGCCCAGCCACGCAGGCTGCGGGGCGGGGAGCGTGGCCATCTGTCCTGTGGCTCTCTGACTCCTAGAAAAGACTTACAGGTGAGGGGAGGCTATCTAGGTTACTTAGCATCGCTTTACTGCCAACAGGAAAGGAGAAGAAAAGCCCGACATTATTTTCTCCCTCCTACTGACTAGGACTCTCCTTGACCAAACTTGAGTTTGGCTCCTATATTCTTCTCTGAGTAGGCGCAGACCTTCAACTCTGTCTCTGGCTTCCTGGATCAGTTGACGGAGGATCCCTCACCTTTAATACCTGATCGAATTCCTTATCCTGCCCTAACTGGTTTGGCTCAGTGGATAGAGCGTCGGCCTGTGGACTCAAGGGTCCCAGGTTTGATTCCAGTCAAGGGCATGTACCTTGGTTGCAGGCACATCCCCAGCGGGGAGTGTGCAGGAGGCAGCTGATCGATGTTTCTAGCTATCCCTCTCTCTTTCTCTCTGTGAAAAATCAATAAACTATATATTTTAAAAAAAAATCCTTATCCCTTCCCCCCAACCCCCTCCCCTCATCCTCTATATCTTGTCCCCTTAGCCTGCCTTCAGCAGGAATTCTGCCAAGCTGTCTGGATTCTACCTCCTTCCTCCCTCCCCCCACCTCGTATTTCCTTCTAGTTTTCTTTTTAAATATAGTTTTATTAATTTCAGAGAGGAAGGGAGAGGGGGAGAGGGAGATAGAAACGTCACTGATGACAGAGAATCATTGTTTGGTGGCCTCCTGCATGACCCCCACTGGGGATCGAGCCTGCAACCTGGGCATGTGCCCTGACTGGGAGTCAAACCAGTGACCTCCTAGTTCATAGGTCGACACTCAACCACCCAGCCAGGCTGCCCCGGCTCCTCTTAGTTTTCCAACCACGGCTCCCACCCTGCTTCTTGGTCATAAATCCCCACTAGATGAGCTCCTGTTGAGACTAATTCTATAGGGCAGCCTACTTCTGTGGACTTGCTTAAGAAAACATGTTTTATTTTGAAAAATCAAACCAAACCCATGTAGTTTTCTGTGGCACGTGCATGGATGGAAACCATACCTTGTGTTCCTGTCTCCATCCTGCAGGCATCGTCAAGGATTCTGATGACGTGCACAGTCTGAAGAACCCCACATTGTTCATTTTTGCAGAAAATGATGCTGTGATTCCTCTTGATCAAGTAAGTTGGCATGTTTTCCTCTTTGCATATTTACTAACACGATTTGACATTTCGGGGAAATATACCAAAATGTTCATTGGTGTAGGTAGAGCACGGGAGGTTTTGTCTCGGTGCAGTGGCTGATGCAATGCTGTGAGCGCACTCCAGCAATTCAGATCTTTCTGGCACACCAGGAAGATGGCAACGCCCGCCTGAGCCCCTCCCAGAGCCACGTACACAGTACGCTGACCTTTATGCTCATTGGCTCCCTAAGAAGACCTGTTCTTCGGAGGTGTTCCATGATCGGCTACCTCCGCTAATATATACCGCTGCATTTCCTCAATAAAATTAGACCTGTGTCACAAAACCTGGTCTCCGGAGTCGTGCATGCAAGCATTCTAGCGCTAGGGGCTCCGCCGTCCTCCACCCTGGGACATCCTCTGCTTCACATTGGTTTGCTCAAAATATTTTTTCAACATTAAGTTTTCAAAAAATTTTCATTGTTAACATTAAGTTTTAAAGTTGGGTTTCATTGGGGACATACAGGATGATTTCAACCCTCCCCAAAGTGCTCTTGGCATGACCTGGTTACCAGCCACAGATGAGGCCCTGCCTCCTGTCCCCACATGTGCAGTCCTGGAGTTGGTAAGGGAAATGCAGATGAAAACTGTGCTTTAGAAGCAGTCATTTAGAAATTATCGCTATTATTCAGAAGCAAGACTTTCTATCAATACGTATTTCAAATAGTTTATACATGAACACATTGACATTTATATTAAATGTATTGAATATTGTATATTATATATACTTGAATAAGTTAAATTATACAATTTAAAATAGTTGATGTTGCATTGTTTTTATATTGCCCCGAATTTTTTCCTTTGCCAAAGGTAAGGTCTGTGTTGGTTATCACATTAAAAGTAAAAAATTCATTATGGCTATGGAAATCAATTTAAAGCATTGATGTTGAATTTCTTTTATGAGGAGGTTTAGAGATTAGGAAATACTAGAAAATATAATTTCATCGTGAAATCTTTGCCTACCAGGTCTCCTCGCTGACCCAGAAGTTGAAAGAACACTGCAAAGTGGAATATCAAATTAAAACATTTTCCGGGCAAACTCATGGGTTTGTGCATCGAAAGAGAGAAGATTGTTCACCTGAAGATAAGCCCTATATTGACGAGGCAAGAAGGAATTTACTCGAATGGCTGAGCAAGTACGTTTAGCAGTGGCTAATGCAAACTTTTCTCACCATCGTGTTTGTCTGGAAATTGGCTTTGAAATAGTTAATCATTTTATTTAATTTCCACTTTGTATAAAATAAATCAAGGAATCCTGAAATTCATTACTTCACCTGAAACACAGATTCAGTAGGAAATGTTAATGTATGAAATAATTTTTTAATCTGTACCTACAATAGCCATGGGCTGGTTTGCTCAGTGGATAGAGCATCAGCCTGCAGACTGAAGGGCCCAGGTTTGATTCCAGTCAAGGCACATGCCCAGGTTGTGGACTTGATTCCCAGTAGGGGGCATACAGGAGGCAGCCAGTCGATGATTCTCTCATTATTGATGCTTCTATCTCTCTCCCTCTTCCTTCCTGTCTGAAATCAATAAAAATATGTTTAAAAAATATGTACCTAAATAAAAATTTTAAAAATAGGTTAGTACCTGAAGAATTTGATTGGTAGAGTAACATCCTAAAATTAGTAAAACTCCTGGGGCTATTTTGAACCAGCTGACAGCTCAGGTGTAACCTTTCTGTTCTCCGGTGGAGGACATCTTTTAAAATGACGAATGTTGCAAAGCCATGGAAGCATGAACTGTAAACTCAGGTAGATAAAAGCTCAACTTAATTAGATGTTTACCTTTGTCTTAATACAAAGAATTTCACGTTCATATATTGCACTATGAGAACCAGAGATTAAAATAGGGATCCATGGACCTAATTAAATCAAGCTAATAAACTTTTTTGAGTTTTTGAATTTGTGGCTTTTTTCTAGAAGCTAATTTAAAAATGATGGATTGGAGTTACCATCCAGCTGTCTCCTAGGCATTCTTGGACCCCAGGGGTTGGGGCTGTATCAAAAATCACTCATGCATTCAATCAGAATTAAAATGAAATCAAATAAAAAATTCAGCTCCTCAGTAGCCCTGCCACACCTTGGGCACTCAGTAGCCACGTGTGACCAGTGGGAACCGTATGGGGCAGTGCTCACTGACACTAGTGAAGGCCCTTCACCTCCTGTTGACTTTCTGTAATCCTGTTATCCTGCATGTGACAGCTCTGCGATTGGTCTTTCTAGTTCCTGCTGAGAATTTGGTACTTGGCAAACTAACCAAACCTAGACCAGGGAGCCGTCCTCCCACCGGACCCTCTTGGTCTGCAGACACCAGAAGGGCTGGAAAGTAAGCATCCAGGCCTGGGCCCTCAGGAGGCTCCCTCCTCTGGGTGGGAGGATGGGAAGGGGGTTTGCTTGGGTCCTGGGTGGAGGGTGGGCGTGTTTCATCCCCATGTGCCAGGGCCGACTTGGGATCATTCCCTGTCAGCCCTGGGGCTCCTGGAAGGTGGGGATCAAGGAGCCCTGCAGCCTCAGGGAGCCACATCCACTCTGCCTCTCTCATTGCTGGGTGGGGCTGCAGAGTCCCAGCTGTGACAGCAGCAGGAGTGACACGGGGGCCCTTCTGGAGAGGGAGGGAAAAGAGAGCAGTGAGTGGCTTGACCCCAGGCCGGGGAATGGAGAGGAGGGAGTCCAGAGCTATTAGATGGACACAGTGAGCTACGTATCTGAGGTCAGCTCAGAGGTAACCTGGACAGGGAATAACAGAAGTATTATACCTTGCCTTGGGTTAGCATGGGGACTACATAGCCTTCAGAGAGGGAGAGATAGAGGAGCAGGGAGGCACAAAGACAACTAGAGCCTCCATGAAAATCACAGGAATTTCAAAAAGTTAAAAAAAAAAAAAAGGTTGTGGGGAGACCATCACTGAGAGCTCTCTCCCTCTCTGGGCCATGTGAGGTGCAGTGAGTAGGGTTGTGCCCAACCTGGTAAGCAGGCCCTCACCAGACCCTGGGTCTGCCAGCTCCTTGATCTTGGACTTGCAGCCTCCAGAACTGGAAGTGAGAAATGTTTATTGTTTAAGCCCTCAGTCTGTGCCAATTAGTGCAGTAGAGTAACTGAGCCAAGAGAGTTGGCTCTACGGAAGTGAAAGGCTCACCATGTTCGTTTTTTGAGAAAATGACTGTTCTATAGCGAAGTCTGAGTAACCAGTTCATCAGTCATTCTTTGAAGTACAACTGGTGTTCCGCAAAGGCCTAGATCGGCTGAGACAACCACGCTCGCTGCGCAGATCTCTACACACTTATGTCACAGAACACTGAAAAGCCGTGCACTCAAGGGCCGAGAGCTGATGACTTAGTAATCTGTGTCACTTGATCAAGGCCATCCTTTGGTGAAAATGGCTTTTTTTCCCCCTAGTGCAGAGGTTCTCAACCTTCTGGCCCTTTAAATACAGTTCCTCATGTTGTGACCCAACCATAAAATTATTTTCGTTGCTACTTCATAACTGTAATGTTGCTACTGTTATGAATCATAATGTAAATATCTAATATGCAGGTTGGTCTTAGGCGACCCCTGTGAAAGGGTCGTTTGACTGCTAAAGGGGTCGAGACCCACAGGTTGACGAACCGCTGCTTTCGTTGCTCTTGCCACACATCGGATGAGATGGGGGTCATCTAAAGTACAAGGGGTGTGAAACTTGACAAGTGATTTGGGATCTGAAGATAAAGTAACACTGCCTTGAAGAGGGGCTTTTAATGAAATAAAGTCAACAGCTGTGAAATTGTCTACATGGTTTCTAAATCATAGACCACTTAAAAAAAATCAATAAAAAATTGATTTTTTACAAAGAGGAAGGGAGAGGGATAGAGAGCTAGAAACATCGATGAGAGAGAAACATCGATCAGCTGCCTCCTGCACATTCCCCAGTGGGGATGTGCCCCCAACCAAGGCACATGCCCTTGACCGAAATCGAACCCTGGACCCTTGAGTCCACAGGCCAATGCTCTATCCACTGAGCCAAACTGGTTAGGGCTGTACTTTCTTCTTTAATCACAGAAAGCACCAGGGGCATTTTTGAGGTTCATTTCCAGAAGGGAAGAGTGGTTTAGTGGCTCTTCTCACACTACGAACCCCTTCAGGCCAGGCTCTGGTCCAAAGTAAGCTGCTCTCTGAAGGCTGGAATCAGTCCTTGTAAATCAGCTCATCAGGACTACCAGTCCCTTCTCTAAGCAGGGTTATGTCTGATGAGAACTTGCTCTCAGAATAGATGCAACCTGACATGGCACCCAGCATGTAGTAGTGAAAATTGTAACAGTGTGACTTCACAATCCATTGTGTGATGAAATAGTCAATTGCCTAGTTCCATAGACATTCTAAAATTAGGAAGGTATCAGCATTTATTCCGAAATCCACAGTATAGTTGTTTAGCAAAAACACCAATGCAAAAACAAATCACAAAACAAATACATTAACAGAGAAAACACGACTCAATGGTTAAGACTGGTCAGTGTCCACGTTCACAGGTGACCCTGATACTTTAGTCCGTAAGAATAATTTCCTAGTTTTAGGAAAGTTGACAAGTCTTATCAGCAAACCCCTACACCTGGTGGTTTTACCCACACAGACTTTAAGGAAATGAAAGTAAAGTGGGATTTATTGAAGATACACTCAAAGGAGTGGGACAGTTTAGAGAAATGGCCCTGAACTCCTGGGTTATATGCTTTAAATAAGGGGTTATCTAGGTAGACTGTCATTTGCATTCAAGGATGAGTGACAGAAAATGGTTATGTATTTCTTCCGTGCATGCCCTTACCCATAATGCATATAGAAAAATCCACAGATGTGTGTGTGTGAAAACTGCAATACAATTTTATTATAAATAGTCCAGGACCCTAGTAAGGTCCAATTGAGGTCATGTTGTTTTCCGCTGAGCTTGTGCCAAGAACCAGCTGGTTCTGAACCTGCCCACTGGTGGTCTGCTGGCTGCTGGGCCACCCAGAGAGGCAGTGGGAAGGCAATGTTGGTTTGAACCTTGTTCAGGACCCCAGGGCAGGGCCCACCCCAGCCGCTCATGTCTAACTTCCTGCCTAATAGTAACACGTAAGTAAACTTTATTATGATTCTCTGTAAGAAACATTCTTTTAGAAAATCTACACACACACAAGCAAAATAGCATAGGGGATGAGAGGGGAACTTAGACCATCTGGATTTGATGGGGCCCTACAATTTATAGGCCATGAGATATCTAGCAAGTGACTGAATCCACCTGTAGGGTGTGAACAAAAGAAATGCATCTCCTTCACAGGAGAATTGAGACAACTGAACTCAAGTCTTCAGAATGGGCTACTTTGTGGCCCGTGGTAATGGCAGCCACTGCTACAGTGGCTAGTGATATCTCAGTACAGAATTAAGCCAGTACCAATCTACCCATTCATGGCAATTGCCAAGGCATTTTCTCCCACTGAATCCATTTCTCTCTTATTTTCTAGAATTCACTCTACCCTCCGCTTGTTCTGCCCTCTGATAACCTCAAATGGGTTCTCACTCACTGTTCTAGGTATCTGCAGGTGCTGTGTCCAGGTGGCCTTCTCCCTACACAAAATGGTTTGCATTTAGGGTGGCCCAGAACTAGAACAGGGATTCAGTGAAGATTAAACTTTCAACGCTAATATCCTACGTTATGTCAATGTAACTTAATGGCACGTAAGACAGCCCATAATTTTGTGGTAGAAACACCCACCTATGGCAAATCTCTAGTATCAAAAGATCCACCCATTGAGGTAGGTGCAGCATTTAAATACACTTAAGAGGATCAAGCCCGTACTCCTATGTTAAATCTTGAGAACAATCCTAATATTTAAGCTGTTAAAATAGTTCCTACAGCTTATTAAAAACAACTCCTTGAATGAAGGCAGTATTTGATTACAGTGAATGCTTATTAAACATTTTTTGCGGGAAATGAGTAAAATCGGATCCACCAGGGAGACTGTCAATGGACATGAGGAAACATACATCGGAACCTCTAGTTGGAACGAGCAAAAATAAAATGTTTTATGTCGTTGTCGTGTGTGTGCTGCTCATAAACTACGCAGTGAAACGCGGTACATGTGCAAGTTTTGTAATGTCCCCCTGCACCAAGGAAAGTGTTTCGAATGCTACCACACAGTGGCGGGAAAATGCCCGTTTACAAAGTGTTAAACTTCAAGAGCAGCTCTAGCTGATTTGGCTCAGTGGAAAGAGCATCAACTTGCGAACCGAAGGGTCCCATGTTCGATTCTGGTCAAGGGCACATGCCCAGGTTTCGGGCTTGATCCCCAGTAGGGGACATGCAGGAGGCAGCCAATCAGAATCTCTCTCATCATTGGTGTTTCTCTCCCTTCCTCTCTGAAATCAAGATATATATTTAAAAAAACAAACAAACAAAACTTCAAGAGCACAAGATAAAGGTGGTTTTTAAAGAGATCCCTTTAATATAATGAATACAAAGGCTTGTGAGAAAGTGTTCCTATAATTACACACCTTTGAATAAGTGAAATTATGGTTACCAAACAACTAGTTTTATTATAGCATCTACAGTGTCTAAAAAAGAACAAAATAAATAACCGTAGATGCATCATAAGACACCCTTTTATTTAATAGCAGTAGTGGTTGTTACTACATTTTATTTTAAAATTTTTATTCTTCAGATTCTCCAGGCTTACGGATATCATCAATCTTCAAAATCATTCTAACCATTTGTGTTGCAAGAGAGATCTGTTGCTTTTTGCCAATCAAGGTTTCTATGACATGTTGTTGCTTCATATCTGAAAAATACAAATAAGTCAGTTATCCTAAAATGTCAGATATTTAATTTTAAAACTTGTTTTGATTAATGAAATCAGACTAAAAGGCAGGAATTACAAATTTGGAAGTGAGTTAAATTCTGAGGAATGAATTTCATTACTGCCAAGGACATTCTGGAATTTGAACCTGGTTATTACCAGAAAGCTAGGGTGGAGGTGGGGACAGGGAGTACCTCTCTTCAGTTTTAAGCTAAAATGCTAGGCAACTAAAAAGTGAAACCTTTCAGTGACATCTCCCCCCACAGAGCATCCAACACTTTATAACTTAGTAAACCCGAATAAGTGAAATATGACTGCACTTGAAGTGTAAGATAATTATAAGACCTAAAAATGATAAATTTAAGCACAACCAAGCATTCAAATTAAAAAAAAAATTAAATATCTGATAGTTGTTGCTGTTATAACATCCTTTGTCTTTGACATGAAGAGCAAAACATATCTATACTTCTAAGTGAAAACATAAACTGTCCAATGCTGCAAAACTCCAGACACAGCACAAGCAGTACAAAAACTGGGGGGACCACTGTTTCAACAAGCTCACGCTACACTACCTCTCAGCAAGTACACTGTTCACGTGGCCACGGAACATCCCATTTATAAAACTCCCCTTAACTTATGTGATACAAGCACAGAATAAGCTGTAAATTAAGTCAGTTTCAAGGCTGTTTTATAAAAGATCCAGAACCAAAGCACTTTGACAGACATTTGTGTAAAAAAAGCAAGAATTATTTTCTAAAAACAGATGAAACTGGAAGCCATCTTTGGTATAAATACTACATTGTAGTTGGAATCAAATCAAGTATCTGAAATTCAGGACCTGATTACCTCAAGTGTGTTTAAGTCTTAAAAAAGCTGCAATAACTTCACAGTAAGCATTACATACTATATAGCCGTTTGGGATGTAACTACTCCATTTAAATCAAAACACAGCCCCACAACGCAGGTGTAACAGCTCCTCACCGTTTGTACCCTTGTGCATACAGTCAATCCCAAGAGCAGGGTTCTTATCCTTCACTTGTCTGGCTCGGACCTCAGACATCGTCTGGATGGGATTCATGCCACTGTTCTCAGCAAGGGCCATGGGGATAACCTCTAGGGCATCAGCGAATGCCCGCATGGCATACTGCTCCAAGGTTGGGCACTGGAGAGTATAAGGTTATGGTAAGTGTGCTTGGCAAAAACAGCCCCAGGAGCAATTTAGAAACATAATTACATACTATGAAAAAACACAAACACACTCACAAAGAATTCTAAGCACAGGCTATCTTGACTACTTTTAATCTACCAAAGTATTAAGATGTCACCACAGAGTAAGGATGAAGAAGGAATACATGTAAGATAAGTCTGAGAATCAGCTCTTACTGATTTGTTTGTATTATATAATTTATTTTGAATTTCAAATAACATTAAGGGTAGAGATTTACACAAAATAGTAGTTGGCAAGGCTGGAAAGACTGAATGAAGCTGAGAAATGTAGTTGATGGTAACTGACTTTGCCTACACAGGCATGAGAATATACTCAGATCGAACACCCATTAAGCCGCCGATGTTCTCGTTTCCGTTCAGTCCAGCACCTGGTTGCTTTGAAGCATAGCTGCCTCACATACCACAACTGCCTTAGCCCCTCAGGAGCCCCCACGTGCGTTTTACCTTATCTGCTGCTTGGCTAACTGCTAAAGCACAAGCGATTTCAGCAGCGCCTCCACCATACACCACACGGTTATCACGGATGAGGTTCCGGATGACACACAAGGCGTCGTGAAGGGATCGCTTTGCTTCCTCGATGATCTAGGGAAACAGATCTGTCTAAATTAATGTGGTCTCGATTTATTCATTTTTGAGCCAAGAACCTGGCACCTCTGGTTTAATGTAAGTGCTTGCTGAAAATATTCCTATCTCTCCATTAAAACTAGCTTGGTTAAAGCAAATGAAGAGAGCCTGCCAGAATATCTGTTATCAGATGGTTTCTAGTTTTACCTCCTCTCCCTGCAATGTAGTCAAAACACATGAAACAGGTAGCCAGGGACTCATTCCAAGACATACAACCAAGCGAAGGGGTCCCACAAAGCTGACAAAAGCCTCACAATGAGTCATGTATTATGATGCACTAAAAATCCACTTTAGGAAAATGGAGAGGTCATCAGTGGTTCTTTACTCAGGTTCCCTATTTCACTCAAGTGACTGAGGCAGATGTGCCTTGTAGAACTGACAACGGGGCATGGTCTTCAATAATTTAATACCACAATACGTCATTGTTTCTGTGAGAAAAATGATCCTGTTTTACTTATGGTAACTGTGTCTCTGTTAATACGTTACGGACACAGCCAAACCATATATCAAACTGCAAAATACGTAGAACAAATAACTGAATTCTTTTTTTTTAAATTTTGTTTTATTGTTTAAAGTATTACAAAGAATATTACATATGTCCCTTTTTTTGCCTTCCCCCCATGCTGTTCCCCCAGCAGCCCCTATCCCCGTGTCTTGTGTCCATTGGTTATGCTTAAATAACTGAATTCTTACCATCTTATTTCCTCCCCTGATGAAAATGGTTACAGCTCTGGAGTTCTTACACTGCTCGATGACCAGCATCTTGTCTTTAGTTGTCCCAAATGAGATCTCTTTTACAATCCCAGCAAAGCCCAGTTTCTCAGCTGTGAGCTCTGAGAAGCGGGGGACGATCCGCCCTCCTGTTGCAATGGCAATCAGCTAATTGGGGTGGGTCGGGCAGAGAAAGAAGACAATGTTGGTCCACAACAAATTTCCACAACTGGGTCACAAATGAGCTGAACACGATCTATGACCTTGTTCACTAGAATTGCTGCCCCATTCTGGCTAAAAAAATTTCAAGTTCAACCCCAAGTAAACCTTGATAAATGAACAAAGCTCTGAACTGCTGAGTGTCTTGGTTTCGTTTTGTCACCCTGCACAGTCCCCACAATTCTTGACCCCATCTCCTGACTATGCCTCTGAATCAGAGCCCTGCACAGCTGTTCCTTTGCAAACTGGGCTGCAGCGAGAACCAATGAGGCCATGTTGTCCAGTACAGACCATGTCCAGGATGGCTGTTAGTATTTGGCAGACTCAGCGTGGGTAAGACCACCCTTGAAAGTCAAGGAGAGCCCAGATAAGATGGTCCATGGAAAGCATATGTCACAGAACACCGGATCAGATGGCACTACTAGTAAAACCATAAAAAGGATCCTAGCACTTCTCTCCCAGCCCATCCTCCTCTAATCTGTAAGCCTGAGCGTGATTTGGTAATTTAAGGTAAGTGCTATCAAAGCAACCCGATACATAAATGCATTGTAAGGTCCGGCCTAAGTTCAGACGTCTCTTTCTACAGCTTTCCTACCTCGATTTCAGGTCCTCCTACCCAACGAACTGCAGGCAAGTCGTTCTGAAGAAGTAAATGATTCGCTTCATCATCAAAGCCCCACTGGCAAATAGCTAGGTTAGCGCCAGTTTCTTTAACCTGGGAAAAAAAATGCCACAATCATGTTAAGAAAAAGTATTCTTTGTGCTCTGATGTTTGAAAAAAGGTTAGAAAGGTGAGATGCATAGGGTTAGGTGGGTAAACTGAAATAAAGCACAGAAAAGGAAACATACAACTACTTTCGGTCAGCTCCATATCCTGAATAATGAACATATGTCAATGGGAATCACCTCACCTTTTTTTTTCTTCTTCTGGAATGCATCCTCTCCCTCTTCTCTCCCGGAGGAGAGAAGAACGATAATCTCACCTCATTTTTAAATTATGCTTTAAAAGTCAGTAATTCATACTGAACTCAATTGTTATAGTGAAGCAAAACAAGAGTCAACAAAGCTAACTACCTTGATAACTCCCAGGAAATCAAGGGTAATAGCTCTGCCCTGTCACAAAAACTTATGAAGCAGTTTCATCCACTAGTGTGTTTCAACAGAACATTTTAGCTACATACATTGCTCTGCAACTTGCTTTTCTCATCTAAGTGGGCTATCCTTTGTGGATTCATGGATAGACCTATTTAGAGACCAACAAAGATGATTCTGCTTCTAACAAGATCTTCCACCCTTTGCAAATGGCTCACGATTCGGCCCAAGGCCACATGATTACAGCCGACTGTCCCTCCCTCCCTTGGTGATCACCTGTGATAACTGGGACATAGCCACAGACTCCATTTCACTTCTGTCCTCACCCGAGACTCCCAGGTCATCCACTGCACCTGGCTCTCCACCTCTCCTTCCTTCTCCAACTCTCTGGAATTCAGTGCATTAACAGAAAATCCCTTGTTGCAATGTTTCCATTACATTCTTGCTGTGAACAAACCCTGGCTGTCCCCTGCACTCCTACTCAACTGGCTATTTTTTCTTCCATGTGCTCAAAATAGGAGAGGGGTCCTTCTTGCTCCTCACAGCCACCCCATTCCTCTCGAGTCACTTCCTCTCATTCTTTAAAATGTTAGCATCTGGCCCACTCACTACTCCCATTATCATTCCTGGCAACCTACACATCTACCCACACAGTCCATCCAACTCCCTGAGCCTCTCCGTTCCATGCTTTTCCTCCACCGCATCTTGGCCAGCATTCCCATGCCCATCCAGGTAAGGGACCTGTATTTACTCCTGCCAGCACGCTCCAACCTGTTCTAATGTTCTCTTACAGGCCGGTGTGTGTCACAGAGCCCCTCCCACTTTCCCCTTATTCTGCACCTTAACACGTTAAGGCCCATGTCAGTCACTGGTGACTGACCCCTTTGTTCAGTTCTGTATCTCAGGGCCTGATTTAAAGCAGGCCCACAGAAATATACCATGAAGGGCTAAATGAATTCAATACCCACTAAAAAACATCTAACAACTCCAGTTTTTGCTTACTATGATAATGTCCATGTTCGAGTTCTGTTTTAAATTGCCAAGGACAGAGTCCCAAAGAAGACTGCTATGCCACAGAGCACATACATGTAAAATAGTAACAAAACAAAACAAAACAAAACAAAAAAAGGAAAAGTAACAGCCAGAAGGGGAAGGTATTTATAAAATAATACTCTGACTTATATAAGCTAAGAACTGGGATTTCTATGATTGCATTTGGGTTTAATTCCCAAGTACCCAGGAACTCCTTTGTCTAAGAGTTATGTTTAGAGGTCTCAAGTATGTGGTAAAACTGTCTAAACCTCGAACTTACTAAATGTGTCCAAGAGAACAAATACAGCTCAACGTCACTGAGTCTGCTCTTTCTGGTGCCCTAGACACACGACCATTAAGACAAAATCAGATGTCTTTACCCCGTATCACTTTGATTTGTTCTCCTTGCGAATATTTGTAACTTTTAGAATTTAGAATGAAGACGGGGCCTATACTGTTAATGTTATTTACAGCCACATAATAAAGCATCAAGCTAGTACAGAGTAATGCCACACACCTTTATTACCTACACCTGCCCAACTGCATCCTTCAGGAGCTATGGGTGGACTTACTTGCTGAATCATCTCTTCAAACTTCTCCTTTTCGTATTTCTGAAGGGCTTTATAGTCTTCCACAGAGGTCACATCCAGCTTATGCTTCGTCTTTGGTTTTGGTGGTTCAAATGGACACGTGAGAATTGCAATCTTAGCATCTTGTACTTGCTATGGGGAAGGACAGAATCATCTGAGTTGGTGACTAAGAATTAAAAAAGCCTGATGAAGCTGTGCAAGGCAATGACTTACTTTTGGCATCTGTGGGTGACTGAAATCCTTGTCCACAATCACACCCTTGATAAGTTTAGTGTCCTCCAATCTCCCGCCCACTTTGCCTTCTACTTTGATGAGCTCAAAGTCGACATCTCTGCGCTGCATATCAGCCACAGTGAGAATAGCATTCACGGCAATCTCAGCCATTTGTCGGTGACAGCTGTTAACCCTAATGAAAATATGCAAAACAAACCATTCATTTTCACTTAACAGTTACTGAAACCAAAGTAGATTATATAATGTAATATGGTAACTCAAATACAAGTTAATATACTGCAACTCAAATGTGTCTTATAAAATGATGCTGAGTCTCAGAAATGAATGCCATCAGAACCCATACTGTCAACACTCTGGAACAGGGACTTTTTTTTTCTGTTGGGACAGGGATTCTTAACCTCGGATCCAATGGGAACCAGAAACTTGGATGGAGAAAAAATTTACCTCTTCATTTTCACTAACTCTAAAATTTAGTATGAACGTACACAAGAGACTACTGAAATATGAAAAGAACAAATATTTTCCTAAGACTCTGTTACTTTTTAAGAATACTATTACTATTTTATAAGTCTAAAACAGAATCAGAAAAAAATCACCCAGGAAAAGCCAATCTTATCTGAATGAGGTGTAACACTTACTGGGAAGTGAATTAGTGTGGTATCCTACTTTGCAGAATTTTATTTCTTTTTAAAAACAAAGCTGTATATTTTTATTTCAGAGGGAGAGGGATGAGGGATGAGGGGGAGAGGGAGACATCAATGATAGAGAATCATTGCTCAGTTGCCTCCTGCATGCCCCCCACTGGGGATCGAGCCCACAATTCGGGCATATGCCCTTGACTCGAATCAAACCTGGGACCCTTCAGTCCACAGGCAGACACTTCATCCACTGAGCCAAACTGGCTAGGCAAGCATGTCAAATTTGTGGCCCACAATGAGTATTTTTGCAACCTAGCCAACATTAACAGCGTGTAAAAATGTTTTAATAAAAAATTTGTAACAAGTTTTACAACATCCTGTTATACATAATTATTAATAACGAACTACGCTTGCTAATGACTGATTGCTACAATCTCGCTGCATTCATTTCCCTTACACGCCTTATGTGCAGGTGCACTATTTTTCTCCACTAACATTAGCAGCAAATGTTTTAGCAGCTGATTGCCACATCATTAGTCTTGTACTGACTTGTTTGGTGTGCGCAACAGGAAATATTTTGCTTTCAGAGAACAAGAAAAATAGATTTGCATTACTCTTATTAATTTGTGCAGTTACTCAGTGTCTGGTAAGTTAATGCTCAAGAAAAAAATATTAACTTTTATTAAAATGTTCTATTATGTTAACAATTACTCACTTATTTCAGCCCTTTGTATTCAGCATGTCTCTTATCGAAATAAACCTACCTTTCAATGAAAATCGGAGCTTTTGGTTTTTTGTGGCTCACATAACTTAAAACCTTCTTTATTTGGCCCATGTTAGCCTTTGAGTTTGACATGCTTGGGCTAGGGCCTACCTTGCAGAATTTTCCACTGAGGCACTGGTTACAGGTGGGGGAATGTTACTTTTTTTTGAAAGCTTTGAAACATTTTAATAGACTGCTCAATAAATTTACTTTTAATTATGGAAAAACACAAGGGAAATCCAGTAATTGAAACGGTATCTAAAGTCTTATATCATTTAAAAAGATAACCATGAAACTATATTTTGCTTTATGTTGAGTATGTCTACACCTACATTAAAAACAAAGCAAAACCAAAATAACAATAGAAACAGAAAAAAAAACTCATCAATATGAAGCCACCAGGGTCCTTTCCTATTGCCTTCAGGCACAAGCAAACTTTGCCCCCTGTAACATCGAGAACGTACACTTTGGAGCCCAGCGTGGTTTTCGCAGTCTGAATCAGGGGCTCAGTGTACTTCTCGTCAACAAGGACACTATCGCTGATCTCATCCAGGTAGTCAATAGCAATGCGGGCGGCTTGCTCATAGCCATCAGCGATCCTGATGGGGTGAATGCCACGGTCCAGCAACTGCTCGGCTTCTTCCAACAAGGCACCAGCCAGGACTGCAGGAAACATAATGCACAACTGGTTCAGGAAACGTTAAAACTTTGCTCTGGAACTCTGAAAGTTTTAGAATTAAGCTGGAAGTATCTTAGAGGCTGAGACCATCTAATCCATTTTAAAAAAGAGAGCTTCTTGTTTCAGTTCTAGCAAAGGTCTAACAGACCCATGATAGATGGATGTTCAACTGTCAATGATGTAAA
>PVJC01006377.1:16876-55296 GCA_004026665.1 Murina feae | reverse complement strand
TCTATGTTGATCTCTCAGACTCTTGCCCTCCCCTGCATGTTGTTCTCTTTTTTGAGCTGTGGCCAGGGCTGGGTGCGGCCTGCCTCCCAAGCTTGCCTACTGCCCATCTTCCTCCAGCCACCAGAAAGCAGGGAAAACCCCGCCTCGTGGTCAGGCCAGCCTTTTCCTGCTCCCTGATCCCCAGAAGGGACCTGGGAAGGCACCAAGCAGGCCGCCAACTCTTTCCCACTCACCCGTCCCCTGCTGCCTTCCTTTCCCACTTCCCGGTGCCGCCAAGGGGTCTGGGGAGCTGCCAAGCAGGACCCCGGCCCCTGCAGCTTGCTTTCCCGCTCCCCGGTGCCCTGCAAAGGGCCTGGGCAGCCACCAAGCAGGCTGCCGACCCTGCTGCCTCTTACCCGCTTCCCAGTGCCCTCCAACCCTGCCACCTCTTTCCCACTCACGGGTCCTGGGTCCTGCGCTGTCCCGCCCTGCAGCCGCTCTGTGCACTCGGGAGGTCCCTCAGCCCGGCCTGTGCCCTCTCGCAGCCTGGGAGCCCTCAGGGGATGTCTACCTGCTGGCGTGCCTGACCAGCCTGGGTGAGGGGCTTTAAAGCTGCCCACAGCTCCCATTGCCCAATGTCCCAGCAAGGCTGGCTGGACGCAGGTGTCTGTTCCTTTAAGCTGAGGTGGGCTGAGGTAACGAAACCTCCTCTGCTTCACCTCGCAGCGCAGCGTCTATAATGAGACTTTGTTACTCTTAGTAAAGCAGGCCAGGCTGCTGTTCCCTTCAGCTCCTGAGGATTCTATGATTGTTACATTATTGAAACATGTTTCGGAGCCTGCCCACCAAGGGTCGAAAACAGTATCGCTTTTGCTCCTGCTGCAAGGGACGCTGCCTAAACGTTTATTCAGGTCCATGAGTGGCGGCCGCCATGTTGGCTGGGCTAATTTGCATACAGCCGCTCTGATTGGCTGGTGGGCGTGGCTTACCCTGTCTCGGAGAAACGGTTAATTTTACTATTTCGCTTTTATTAGTTTAGATAGGTACTTGTTTGTTGCCATTTTTATTCTTTATGCCTGTGTCCCTTCCTATTTCTTCTTTTTACAATAGACCCTTTAGCATTTCTTGTATTGCTGGTTTGGTGGCAATAAACTCTCTTAGTCTTTTTTTTTTTTTTTTTTTTTGTCTATGAAGCTCCTGATTTCACCCCTCAACTTTGATTGATAGCCTTGCTGGATAGAATATTCTTTGATTAAGACTCTTGCTTTGCATGACTTTGTATATTTCATTCCATTCCCTTCTGGTCTGATGTGTTTCTGTTGAGAAATCAGTTGATAGTCTGATGGGAGATCCTTGTAGATAACTTTGTTTCTCTTTGTCTGCCTTTAAGATTTTTACTTTGTCTTTGGTGTTTGCCAATTTAATTATAATGTGTCTTGATGTCGGTCTTTTTGAGTTCATCTTGTTTGGGACTCTGTGAGCTTCTTGGACTTGTGTGACTTTTTTCTTCCCAATATCATCAGGGAAGTTTTCTGTCATTATTTCTTCAAACAGATTTTCTATTTGCTCAGTTTTCTCCCCTTCTGGTTCCCTTATTATGTGGACATTGTTTTGTTTCATGTTGTCCCAAAGTTCCTATGAAAAATCCACAACTAACATAAGAATCAATGATGAAAAATGGAATTCTTTCCTCTTCAGATCAGAGACAAGGCAAAGATACACACTCTCATCCCCTGTATTCAACATTGTATTAGAGGTTTGAACCATTGAAATTAGACAAAGATAATATAAAAAAAGGCATCCAGATTAAAATGGAAGAAATGACACTATCTCTAAAGATAAATGCTATAATATTGTATCTAAAAAAATCTTAAGGAGTGCACACATAGAAAACGTTAGTACTAGTAAACAGGTTCAACAAAGTCCCATAAAAGATGAAAAATCAATGTATAAATAAGTTGTACTTCTATTTATTTGGAACTAATAGCCTGAAAATAAAATTAAGAAAACAATTCCATTAACAAAAGAATAAAATACTTAGAAATAAACTTAAAAGGAAAAAATTGTCAATCAAATATTTGACCCATTTGTGATATTTAAGCAATCAAAACTCAAAATCTTGCTGAAAAAGTTAAAGAGGATTTAAGTACATAGAAAAATATCTTATGTTTATGGGTTGGAAATCTTAATATTAAGATGGCAATACCCACAAATTGATCTACAGGATCAACACAGTTCCTATCAAAATCCTGTCTGAATTAACAAACTGATCTTAGACATTAGATGGAAATTCCAGAGATCGATAATAGCTAACACAATCTTGAAAAATTCAGAGGAATCACAGTTCCTGATTTCAAAATTGATATAATACCACAGTAATCAAGAAAATGTGGTACTAAGGATAGGCTATAGATTAATGGAATAGAATTGAGAGTACAGATATAAAACCTTATATTTATGGCCAAAATTTGATAAGGATACTAAGAAAATTCAATAGTTTTTTTCTTTTTCTAACAAGTGGAATTGGAACAGCTAGCTGTACATCCACATGGAACAGAATGAAGTTGGACCCCTCAATACACCATAACAAAAAATAACTGATAATGGAGTATAATACATAATGTTCAAAGCAGAGATGACAAAAGAAAGACTAAATAAATTGGACTACATAAAATTAAAAACACTTGGATGTCAAAGGACTCTATCAAGTAAGTTGAAAAGATTGCTTACATAATGGGAGAAAAAATATTTGCAAACCATTTATCTTTCGGGAGAATTGTATTCAAAATACATACAGAACTTTTGTAACTCAATGATGAAAAGAAAAATAACTCAAGTTAAAAATGAGCAAAGATTGGCCTGGCCGGTGTGTCTAAGTGGTTGGAGCATTAGCCTAAGCTCCGAAGGTTCCATCCCCAGCCCTGGTCAGGGTGTGTTTGGAAGGCAACCATTAGATGTCTCTCTCTCACACCCATGTTTCTCTCTCTGCCTCTCTCCCCCTCCATTCCTCCTTTCCACTCTCTCTAAAAATCAATGGAAAAAATATACTTGGGTAAGGATTAACAAACAACAAAAAATGAACAAAGATTTTGAATAGATAGTTCTCCCAAGAAGGAATACAAATAGCCAATAAGCTAATGATTCTCAAATCATTATTTGTTGGGGAAATGGAAATGAAAAGCACAATGAAATATCAATTCACACCCACAAGGATGGCAACATTTTTTAAAAAGGACAGGAGTCATGAGTGCTGATGAGTAAATGGAGCCATAGAAACTTCATCCACCGGTTGTAGCTTTTTATAAAAAAAAAAAAAATTGTCATGTTTTTATTGATTTTAAAGAGAGAGGAAGGGAGAGGGAGGTAGAAATATCCATGAGAGAAACACCGATCTGCTGCCTTCTGCACACACCCCACTGGGGATGGACACTGCAATCACATCCTGATGTGCCCTGACAGAGAATCAAATGAGTGACCGCTTGCACATGGGAGGAAACTCAGTCCACTGAGCCACACTGGCCTGACTCATCGTGGCATTTTAAAATAGTGCAGTTGCTTTAGATAACTACATGATAGTCCCTAAAAATGGTAAATATGGAGTTACTATGTGACCCAGCCATTTTTCTCCTAGGTTTATAATCAAGATAATTGAAAACATTTGTTCATTAAAAAAAACTTTTACACAAATGTTCATAGCAGTATTATTCACAACAGTCATGTAAAGAAACAATCCAAATGTTCATCAACCAATTAATAGATATAAAATAATGTGGAATAGCCATATAATAGAACATTAACTATGAAAAGGAATAAAATACTATACTATGGCATGGTTACATTTTAAAGTGGAAAAAAAACTAATTTCAAAGTGTCACATATTATATGATTTTATTTATATGAAATGTCTAAAACAGGCAAATGCATACAGACAGAAAATAGATTACTGGTTACCAAGGATTAGGAATGGGAGAGAGAGAGAGATGCAGAATAACTGCTTATGAGAATAACTTTTCTATTGAGGGTGATGAAAATGTTCTAAAATTAGATGATGTCTTTAGTTGCAAAACTCTGTAAAATCCTAAAACCCAGTGAATTTATACATTAAAACACATTTTTTTTTTTTTTTTTTTTTTTTTTTGCGGGAAATGAGTAAAATTGGATCCACCAGGGAGACTGTCAATGGACATGAGGAAACATACATTGGAACCTCTAGTTGGAACTGGCAAAAATAAAAATGTTTAACGTCGTTGTTGTGTGTGTGCCGCTCATAAACTACGCAGTGAAATGCGGTACATGTGCAAGTTTTATAATGTACCCCTGCAGAAAGGAAAGTGTTTCGAATGCTACGACACAGTGGCAGGAAAATGCCTGCTTACAAAGTGTAAATAGAGTGAAATTTATGGTATGTAAATTATCTATATATATGAAAGCCTGAGGAACCAGAATGACAGGAACAACCAATCACTATGACGTGCACTGACCACCAGGGGGCAGACACTCAATGCAAGAGCTGCCCCTTAGTGGTCAGTGCGCTACCACAGTGGGAACGCTGCTCAGCCAAAAGCTGGATTCACTGCTGGCGAATGCAGCTGAGGGGGGTGTGGGGCTTCTCCTGCCTCCACAGCAGCACTACTAGCAGCAGCAACAGCAGTGGCAGGCGCAGCAGGGCAGGAATGAGCAGCAGCAGAGCTGCACCTGGCCCTGGCTGGAGCTCTTCCCTGGTTACCTGCTGCTTTGGCACTGCTACATCCCTTGGGGGATGTCGGACTGCCAGGTTTCAGCCTGATCTCTGATCCCCGCAGGCCATGGTAGTCCAACATCCCCCCAAGGGGCCCCGGATTGCGAGAGGGTGCAGGCCAGACTGAGGGACCCCATCCATGCACAAATCCGTGCACCTGGCTTCTAGTATCCCAATAAAATATTACTTTACAAAGAAATGGGCAAAAGACTTTCACAGGCACCTTGTAAAAGAACACATCTAAATGGCAATAAGCATATGCAAAGATGTTCAACATTTTTAGTCATGGAGAAAATGAAAATTAAGACCGCAAGATACCACCACACACCCACTAGAATGGTTAAAATTAAAATGATTGACAGCACCCATACTGGTAACATGAACCAACTGGAACTTTCATACATTGCTGGTGGGAGTGAACATTGCCACAAACCCTTTGTAAGACAAGTTAAAATTATGTACTGAAACTAAATATGTGCCTACTCTAAGATGCAGTAATTCCACTCTGAAGTATATGTCCAACACAAAGAGGTAGCAAACATCCACAAAAAGACACATACAAAAATATCCTCTTCCAATTTCCCCCACGCCCCAATCCCTGGAAACCACTTTCCTACTCTGTTTCTATGAGTTTGATGTTTTTTTTTTTCTTTTTTAAGATTCCACATATAAGTGAAACTATGAAACAGTATTTGACTTTCTTTATCTGGTTTACTTCACTTAGCATCATGTCCTCCAGTTTCATCTATGTTGTTGCAAATTATAGTTTTTTTCTTTCTTTTTGTACTGCATAATATTCTGTTGAGTATGTGTGATCTCTCACTGTGGCTTTGATTTGTGGTCCCCTGATGATTGTAATGCTGAGCACTGCTATGTGTACCTGTTGGCATTTTTAATGTCTTCTTTGGAAAAATGTCTAATCAGGTGTTTGCCCATTTTAAAAATTGGGTTATTTGCTTTTTTTTTGCTATTGAATTGCATGAGTTCTAATATATCTTGGATATAATCTTTTTATCGGTTATATGGTTTGCAATTTTTCCCTCCAAATCCATAGGTTGCTGAAGCCTTTTAGTTTGATGTAGTCCCACTTGCTTTTTTTGTTTTGTTTTGTTTTATTTGTTTTAAGTTTTGTTGTCTTAATTTTGCTGTCAGACTCCCAAAATTGCTGCTAAGATCAATGTTAAGGAATTTACCCTTATGTTTTCCTTTTGGAGTTTGGAGTTTCAAATCTTCTGTTCAAATCTTAATTCATTTTGAATTGATTTTTGTATATGGTGTAAGAGAGGGGTCCAATTTCATTCTTGTGCATGTGGCTGTCCAGTTTTTCCAATACCGATTGTGAAGAAACTGTCCAGAACAGTTAGACCATTCTTTTCTGATTCTCACTCCCCCCGCAAAAAAAAAACGTAAGAATTTGTTTTAGTAAGCTCTATCAGTTTTTTAACTGTTGGTACAATTTCACATTCTGTTTAAATCCACTCTGCATGCACATTGGCATGTTGTGTTCTGACAATGGACTGCCATTCTGCGATTTGGGCCTGACACTGTTCTTGACCCCTTGCCTGGAGTTAAGCGATATAATAGATTTCTGGATCTAAATGCATATTTAAAAACCATTGTCAATAGATAATTTACAGTAACATATAATTAATAAATTCAATTGTGACAGTTTTAGTTCAGTAAAGATGATGTAAAATGAAAAGGTAATCCATTTAGGAGTTAATCCATTGTGGGACAAAGTAATATTTTTTTTTCTCTTTTAAAAAATTGTAGTAAAAATATAATATATCCTTAGAAGCATTACTGGCAAGTGAAATGGAAAATAAGAAGGAATAATGAGATAGAAATGCATCTAAAGTAATAGCACATAGAAAGAGAATTAGAGAAAAGATAGATCTAATGACAGAATGCCAGGGTAGGATAGAACATATGGATACATAACTTCCTGAACACAATAAAACACTAATTCTCTCTTGTTTTTATTGATGTCATCTAAAAATATAGCCGTTTCCTTTAAAGTAGGTTATAGTTTCCATGAGATTGTGCAAATACAGCAAACCTTGGCCGTTACAATATATCATGCAGATAGAATTTACCACCTGATAAAGTAAGAAAAGTTCTCAGGGTCACATTTCAGAGAGTGGTCGAGCCGGGGCACACAGGAGCTCGAAGTTAGGATTGACTTTTACTGCGTTTGAGGTTGAACAAAACTTGTAGGTGAGGAAGACGCTTTCTAAAGGATGAGGCAAAGCAGAAAATACTAATGCTGCAAGGCTGGTGAGTCTATTCTAGTTAAAAGAAGGGAATACTTTTCCCATTTCAGCAGTGCAGAGGATACACTTGAGAATACACAAATGTTGATTTCCTTCACTCAAGCATTAATGCGTGAGTGTAGGTGTTCACGTTACACTGCCCTGGATAATTGCCCAGAGAAGTGAAATGCACTATTTAAGTGACTGGACTTGTGTCCTCAAATTCCCTTAACGAAGTACACACACTGTGTGACTTAAAACAACAGAATCTTATCATCGCACAGTTTTGGAGGCTAGAAGACTGAAACCAAAGTGTCAGCAGAGCCCTGCTGCCTCTGAAAGCACTGGGGGAGACCCCTTTCTTGCCTCTTCCTAGCTTCTGGTGCCTCCTGGCAATCCTGAACTTGTAGCTTCATCTCTCCAGTTTTTGCCTTCATCTTCACATGGCCTTTTCCCCTGTGAGTGTGTATCTGTCTTCAGACCTCTCCCTTCTTATAAGGATTCCTATCATGGGATTTAGGGCACACCCTAATTGAACATGGCCTCATCTTAACTCGATCATATCTCCAAAGACCCTATTTTCAAACCAGGTCACATTCATAGACATCCAGGGTTAGGACTTCAACAAATCTTTGGGGTGGGGGGGGGATACAATTTAATTCACAACTAGGATCACAGCTTGCATAATCATGTAGAAGGCATACAAAAGTGAAATATAAATCTTGCCTTCAAGGAGGTTACATAATACGAAAGAAACAATGCAGACATGGATACAATTTAAGCACAACCATATACATAAATATGAAGAATTATCACTTCACAGTTTGAAGATATTCAATATAATCAATTCATGGCTATCATTTTTCTATATGAAGGGAAGAGCAGCAGTCATCTTTGTTTTGTCACTAGTTAGGATATTTTTTAAAAATATATTTTATTGATTTTTTACAGAGAGGAAGGGATAGAGAGTTAGAAACATCGATGAGAGAGAAACATCAATCAGTTGCCTCCTGCACACCTCCCACTGGGGATGTGCCTGCAACCAAGATACATGCCCTTGACCGGAATCGAACCTGGGACCCTTCAGTCTGCAGGCCAGTGCTCTATCCACGGAGCCAAAGTGGTCAGGGCACTAGTTAGAATATTTTAACTTATAATCTAAGTGTTCAATCTTTTGCTATGTCCAGCAAGGTATTTCCTAGCCCAGAATGATAATACTATCAATCAATATTACTTTATGATTTTATTTTTTACACAACTTTTTGTGTAAATCAGTTGCCTCTGAAAGCACTGGGGAGACCCCTTCCTTGCCTCTTCCTAGCTTCTGGTGCCTCCTGGCAATCCTGAACTTGTAGCTTCATCTTTTTCAACCTTTTTCATCTCATGCACACATAAACTAATTACTGAAATTCTGTAGAACACACAAAATATATTATATTTTTGCCAATCTGACAAAAAATAGGTATAATTTTGATCCATTCATACTGGGTGGCTATTCTCGTGTTGGCTATTGTCATTTTCTTATTTGACAATCTAAGGGAAAAGAGGTCAGAGCCCTTGACTAAATAGTCAAGTACTGCATGTTTTAAAAATTCTTTCAGCACACCAGAGTTCCTGGTGCAGCACATCAGTTGAAAATCACTGGTGTAAACCATAATTTAGAATACTAATTAAAACTTTTCTCTAAATTACCATTGTTCAATTAACTTGTTACTATGCTGATTATAAATACCACAATATTCTTCAACCTGTTTCTGTAATCTCTTTTTTTTTTCCATGAATTTGTCTCTTCCTGAGTCAAAATCTGTTTTAAATTTCTGTGGTTTTACAATATGTTGCAATTTATGATAAAGAAAACTGTTTTTGATCTTCTTTCTCAGATATATCTTGGCTCATCTCAAAGAGTTCTTCAAGTAGAATTTTAACATCATTTTTAAAATGTCTAAATAGATTTTGTTTGGAATGGCTGTTGGTATTGCATTATATTCATAGAGTCCTGCTAAAGGGTGTCAGAGTCAGAGTAGGATAAGGAGGATGTATGGACAGAGAGGAAATCTGCAGTGAGATGTCAGAGCCCAAGTATAGCGAAGAGAGAAACCTGGAGAGCTGTTGCTTGGTATTGTATGTCTAAGTCTGAGTAGGACTTGGTAGGCATCCACAAATTGGGGGAAGGTAGCTTAGTTGGAGGATGAGGGTGGATGAAGAACACATGCTTCATGTCTATGATATTGCTGCCAAGGATGCATACGTGAAGTCAGTCATGAGCAAACATCAGAGAAGCCCAAATTCAGGGACATTCTACAAAACAACTGGGCAATAGTCTTCTAAAGTATCAAGATTATGCAAGTCAAGGGATGAATAAGGAAGAGCCATAACTAAATGCCACAATGATTCTGAACTAGATATCCTATCTAATAAAAGAGTAATATGCTAATTAGGTGTCACTCCATCACAAAGATGGCTACCCCCAGAACCACAGGATGGCCATCCCTATAACCACAAGATGACAGCCCCCATGGCCACAAGATTGTGGCACTCACAGCCACATCCTATCTAATAAAAGAGTAATATGCAAATTATGCATCACTCCATCACAAAGATGGCCGCCCCCATAGCCACAAGATGGCGGTGCCCAGTCTGGCTCAGCCCCGGCACTGAAGAGGTCAGGTCTGTTAGCCAGGCAGGTAGTTGGAGAAGTGGGGGGACTGAGGGGTGGAACAGGTGATCAGAGGGGACTGGGGGTTCTCTGTCCAGGCCAGAGGCCTTCGCCAGAGGCCTCAGGCATAGGCAAGGGTGGAGCCAGTGATGGGAGGGGGCAGGGGCAGAGCCAGTAACCAGAGGCCTCAGGCCTGGGCAGGGGCAAGACCAGAGATTGCAGGAGCCTGGCCTCCGCAGAGCCAGTGATCGGAGGGGCAGAGGTGGAGCCTGCGATCGCAGGGGTCTGGGCACTGGTGGAGCCAGCAAAGCAGCGGTCTGGAGGTTCTCTGCCCAGGCCTGCAGCCTTGACCAGAGGCTGCAGTGGGGCAGAGGTGGAGCTGGCAATGGCAGGGAGCAGGATCAGAGCCAGTGATCGCAGAGGCTGGCTCTTTGAAGCCGGTGATCAGAGGGGCTTCGGGGTCTTCTGCCCAGGCCTGCATCCTAGGCCAGAGATTACAGGCCTGAGCAGGCGTGGAGCCGGTGATCCAAGTGAACTACAGAGGAAACACTTTTCCTTACCGCTCATTGGCTAAGCTCCCTATATGCCACTGGTAATATTCTTAGTAACTTGGGTAATAAGAATCCCTAAAGGTGATCTAGGGTTTTTCCACCACACTCCTGGAGAAAAAAAATGAAAGTCTGCTGCTAGAGGTCTAATAAATGTCATATCCTGCCCTAGCCAGTTTGGCTCAGTGCATAATGCCTCAACTGGCTAACTACAGGGTCTGGGTTCAATTCTTACCAAGGGCATGTATCTAGGTTGCAGGCTTCTTCCTGGCCAGGTCAGGCATATGCAAGAGGCAACCAATCAAAGTGTTCCTCTCACTCTCTCTGTTTTTCTCTTCTCTTCCACATTCTCTAAAAATTAATGGAAACATATCCTCAGGTGAGGATAAAAGAAAAAAAAAGAAAGAAATGTCATATCCTATGAAAGACACATCTTAAAAATGCCTAAAAAAAGTTGTCATTTCTTCATGGTGAAAGGACTGGAGCTCATGTTGATGAAAACACCTTGGTGGCTGCGGTGACTGGCAGTGGCTGCAGCAGCCAGGTGATGGGGCTGGTGGCTTCCCCTGATTAGCCTAGTCACCTCCCACAAAGGGATGCCAGACTGAGGCTCAGGCCTGCTTCCCAAGGGGGGCAGAGAGCAGGCCTAAGCCATCAGTAGGCACCCCCTGAAGGCTCCCAATATGTGAGAGGGGGCAGGCTGGACTGAGGAATGCTCCTCCCTCCCCCAGTGCATGAATTTTGTGCACTTGGCCCATAGTCTATAATAATAAAAGCATGATATGCTAATTAGACTGGACGTCCTTCCAGACGAAGCTAGCGCTGTAGCCGTGGGATGGAGGCAGCCGCTACAGCTGTGAGGGAGGGATACAGGCAGCACCACAGTTACAAAGGCCTACTCTTGCACAAATTATGTGCATTGGGCTCTTAGTTTTTGCAATAAAAAATTTTGGGGAAAATCGATGAGACTTGATTATTTGTTTAATGATTAAATGGCAGTAATCTAATATAATAAAAGAGTAATATGCAAATTGACCATTGCCCGAGACAGCTAAGCCACGCCCACCAGCCAAGCCATGCCTCCCAGCCAATCAGAGCAGCTGTATGCAAATTAACCCAGCCAAGTTGGAGGCCAGCAGCCATGGAGCTAGAGCAAACCAGAGGCTTCTGTTGCAACTGCCTGCCTAGGCTGGCTGAGCCTCTGCTCACGGCCAGGCCCACCAGCCAATCAGAGCGGCTGTATGCAAATTAACCCAGCCAAGATGAAGGCTGGCAGGGAGGCTCTGCACTGGGAGCCTCCGAGGCCGGCATAGCTGTGCCGGGTGTGTCAGCTCAGTGGGGGGGGTCCGGCCTGGGCCTCCTCGGGGCATCCAGGAGTGCCCATCCCAGGTCCACTGCCTGGCTCCGCCTCCCGGGAGCCTTCACCAGGCATGCAGGAGAGTGGGTCCTCCACGAGGCTTGCAGGAGCAGCCATCCTGGCTCCACTGCCTGGCTCCGCCCCCCGGGGGCCTCCTCAGGGCGTCCAGGAGCAGCTGTCCCAGGTCCACTGCCTGGCTCCACCCCCTGGGGGCCTCCCCGGGGCATGCAGGAGTGCAGGGGCCTCAGCGGGGTGTGCAGGAGCAGCCTTCCTGGGTCTGCTGCCTGGCTTTGCTCCCCGGGGACCTCTGCAGGGCGTCCAGGAGTGCCCGTCCTGGGTCTGCTGTCTGGATCTGCCCCAGGGGCCTCCTCGGGGGCATGTGGGAACACCTGTCCAGGGTCTGCTACCTTCATCCGCCCCCCAGGAGCCTACACAGGGCATGCAGGAGCATCTGCTGCACAGTGCGGAGAATCCGAAGCCAGTCTGCTGCCCGGCTCCACCCAAGTGTGTTCGCTCAGCAGCAGGGCCCCACCGAGGGATCCCGCACCAGCGTCCGCCCCTGGATCGCCACCCAGCTCTGCACCAGGTGTGTCCCCTCAGCGGTGGGGGCCCACCAGGCATGTGCAATCATGGGCCCTCCAGTGGGAAACTTCCAGGCCTGCACTCACCAGCCTTCCCACCCCCCGGTGCATGAACCCTGAAGGGGCTGTGGGCAGCCTGAAAATGGCCCTCAGCCCCTCACCCAGGCTGGCCAGGCATGCCAGCAGGTGGACATCTCCCCCAAGGTGTCCCAGACTGCAAGAGGGCACAGGCTGGGCTGAGGAACCCCCACCCCCCGAGTGCACAAATTTTTGTGCACCAGGCCCTTAGTCTACATATATATATATATATATATGTCTAAGTGATGGTTACAACCACTTGACCAAACAACCGGTGGCCCAGTCACTATGACTATGTACTGGCCATCAAGGGGCAGACACTCAACACAAGAGCTGCCCCCTGATGGTCAGTGTGCTCCCACAGCCAACCTTCTGCGGCTGACCAACCTTCTGCAGTCCTTCTCTCTGGCCGGCCTCAATTGGCCCAGATCAAGGCAGGTTGAGGAATCCATTTATGCATGAATTTGTGCATCGGCTTCTAGTATATCAATAATAATTTCCTGATTTTAATGGTTATACTGCCATTATATGAAACATCCTTATTTGTAGAAAAAGAACTTAAAGTTTTAGATGATGGGGAAACAGAAAAGCAATGTACTTTAAACTAATTCAGAAAAAACAACAACATGCAGGTCATTGTATTATACTCCCTATACTATTCTATGTGATTGCTTAAAAAATAATTTTTTGAATAGGAAACAATTATGTTCTGAATATAAATTTATAGACTAGAGAATTGAGTGTTTTCAAAATTGACTCTTCCCATTCAGTAATATCTAATGTCTCTCCATTAAATCATTTTTTTAATATTGTCTAGGAAATTGTTTCCTCTATACAGGCTTTGAATATTTCATTCTTAGGCATTTTATCATATTTTTGTTGTTAATGAGACTTTTTGCTATTTGCTCTTTCTTTCTTTCTTTCTTTCTTCTTTCTTCTAAGAAACCTATTGAGATTTATGTTTACTTTATATCTTCGGCACTCAGATTACCTCTGACCTTTTATTAGTTCTACTCGGGAGGGGGTGTCCCTCAGCCCAGCTTGCACCCTCTCGCAGTCTGAGACCCCTCGGGGGATGTCCACCTGCTGATGGACATCCTTAGCGCTGCTGAGGAGGCAGGAGAGGCTCCCACCACCACTGCTGTACTGGCAGCTGTCAGCCTGGCTTGTGGCTGAGCAGAGCTCCCCCTGTGGGAGCTCACTGACCATCAGGGGCAGCTCCTGCATTGAGCATCTACCCCCTGGTGGTCAGTGTGTGTCATAATGAGCAGTCATTCCCAGTAGTTCTGCTGTTAGGGTCAATTTCTATATTACCCTTTTATTATATAGGATTATGTTTTGATTTGTTTCCCCTGTATTTTCTTAGTACTGAATCATATATCTGCAAAGAACTTCTGTTTTGCCTCATTTTATGAATTTATACCTTATTTCCTTTCGTGTATTATTGTTAGTAATTCTAGAATGATGTAATACATAGTTTTAAGAGCTGATATCTTTGTCTTAATCTTGACTTTAGTGGAAGTGCCACTAATATTTTACTGTGAGGTATAATATATACTATTTGTTTTTAATAGATACTTTATCACAGTAAGAGACTATCCTTTTATCCTTAGTTTGGTAAGAATTTCCTCCCTCAGGATTGGATATTTAATGTTATCAAGTATCTTTATAGCAATATAGCAATATGATTTTTCTCACTTAACCCATTTGAACTCAGAACCCCCAGTCCACAGACAGACACTCTTATCAACTGAACCAAACTGGCCAGGACAATGTGGGATTTTTACATCTCTACTTATCAATAATATTTGTCTTTATTTGTTAATATCTTATGTTGTTCTTATTCATTTTTACCTTTAGGGCAAGATAAACCTCATAAAGTTAACTGGGGAACATTCCCATTTTTCTGTCTTCTATAATTATGTCGATAGCAAAGGGGTTAATGAATAAAAAGACCTTTTTCATAAACTATGAAATATTGC
Organism: Murina feae; assembly: GCA_004026665.1. Taxonomy (NCBI): domain Eukaryota; kingdom Metazoa; phylum Chordata; class Mammalia; order Chiroptera; family Vespertilionidae; genus Murina; species Murina feae. The sequence continues at coordinate 41,125 of PVJC01006377.1, read as the reverse complement.
CTTTTCTTTCTTTTTTTCCATTATCATTACTTCTTTAACCTTTTTAGTTTCTTTGTAGGAAATTTGCTATGCCTATGAGTCAGTTTGGTAGTCTATGTTTTCCTCTAAAGTTATCTCTTTACTATGTATTCTTTTCTCTAGTGATTTGGAAGTTACATGTTCAATATTTTTCTATTGTTGGTTGTCTTTCTATTAAAATATGCTTGATCTTAAATTTCTCTGTCATTCTCAATAACTAAATAATATCTATGTACTTTCCCCACTCTGTCTCTTCTTCCCAAAGAAGATGAAAAGTTAGGATGTTTACAGCCCTTCTCTTTTGTTTAAGTAGCTCTAGGTTATCTAATTTATTTTAAAATATTATATATCTTAATATTAAAATGATTGCAACTGCTTTCCTTGCCACATCCATGTTTATTATTATTATTCAAATTTTTTAAATAATCAAGTAATACAGAGATATATTCAAAATATAAAAATTCAGTCATTATACATAAAATAAAAGTCTTCTTTTATCACCATTGATAATGCCAGTGCCTCCCAAAGAAGTTCCTGCTGTTATGGATTTGGTATATATTCTTTCAAGTATACAGTAATACATAGATATATACCCAAAACATGGTATATGCAATATTTAAATACATAGTTTAATATGACACAAATTATTATGTAACTTCTTTTTTAAAAAACTGACGGACATATCTTGGAATTTTTTTCATGTCAGCAGTTATCAATTTACTTCATTCTTTTTTACTGCTGTACCCCATAGCACAAATATTCCATAGTTTGTTCCTTCATTCTCCTATTATTAGTCGTATAGGCAATTGTTTTGGAGCTATTGCAAACAATGTTTATTTTATTTTTTCCATCACTATTTATCCTCTCTATGTCCTCTTCTACTTTACCCACACTCCCACTCCCACATTCATTCCACTGTTATCCATATCTCTGAGTTCTCTCTTTTTTTCCCTTTTTTTAAATTGTAAACAATATTGAAGTGAAGTGAGCATCCTTTTACATGCCTCTATTTGAACATGGGCAGGATTATATATCAATTGGGTTTTAGCTCAAGAAATAGAATATACTCTATGTTTTTCAGCCGTAAAAGGATTTAATGTAAAAATAAGTTGTTGATAACATGATTGAAAGCGCTGAAGGTATGAAAGTCAGGGCACTCCGCTAGAGGAACTCTGACTTTGATTTCAGTGTGATCCCAGGATTAGGTGATCGCTGCTGGCATAGCTATCAGAGCTGCGCCATCACCACCATCCAAACCCCGGGAGCTGGGGACTACGCGTGGATTATGAAGTTGGGCCATTGCAAACGCATAGTCAAACTTGCGTATCTGTCCACATTGTTGCAGAAAGAGAGAGAATATAACTCCTGCCTTCAAAGAAGCTGATACAAATGTGTCTAATTGGCAAACCCAAATTTACACCCAGAATCTTAGCAGCAATAGAGTTTGATAAATGTAGTTTTTAGCTTTCTAATCTCTCCCAATAAGAAAAACAAAAGGATGGACTAGGAGTTGAGAGAGTCCAACCAATCTTTGCACTCTTAATGTTTGCCTATCAATAACCATGGACAAGTTTATGTGTGTATGGAATCTTCCAATTGTCACAAGAGGAATAACTTATTCCCACCTAATATCATGCAACTATCCTTCAGACAAATAAAATATACCCACTTCTCCCAAAAAAGACCTGAATCCCATGAAGCACTGTATCCATCCCGAAGATGTTCCTTTCTTTCATAGTTCAGTCACAAATCTATCTTAGTATTCAATAACCTCAAATATATGGTGACGTAAAATATTTTGACTTTGAGTGGTGGACACACAGTGCAATATACTGTTCATGTGTCATAGAAATGAATACCTGAAACCTATATGGTCCTGTCAACCAATGTTACCCCAATAAATATAATTTTAAAATAAAAATTAGCATATATACTACGGGCCCGGTGCACAAAAATTTGTGCACTCGGGGGGTCTCTCAGCCCGGCCTGTGCCCTCTCACAATCTGGGACCCCTCAGGGGATGTCCACCAGCTGGTGTGCCTGGTCAGCCTGGGTGAGGGGCTGATGGCTGTTTGCAGGCTGGCCAAGCCCCCCAGTGTGAACCCTGACCCTATGGGGGTGTGGCCAGCCTGGGTGAGGGGCTGAGGGCCATTTGCAGGCTTTCAGGCTGCCCACAGTCCCTTCAGGATTTGGGTCCCTACTGGGGTATCTGACCAGCCTGGGTGAGGGGCTGATGGCTGTTTGCAGGCTGGCCAAGCCCCTCAGTGGGATCCCTCACCCCATTGGGGTGTGGCCAGGCTGGGTGATGTGCTGAGGGGCATTTTCAGGCTTTCAGGCTGCCCACAGCTCCCATTGACCCAATGTCCCAGCAAGGCTGGCTGGAAGCAGGTTTCTGGGGTTTGTTTATCTTCTATAATTGATACACTGTTCTTTTAAGCCGAGGCCTAGGCAGGTAATGGAGCCTCCTGTCTGCTTCAGCTCTGTGGCTTCTATAATTGAGACAATGTTGCCTTAGTAGACTCTAGGCAAGACTGCTGTCTACTTCACCTCAGAGGTTTCTATATTTGAGACAATGTTGCAAATATGTTGTTGCCTGGAGCCGAGAGAAGCCTAGGCAGCTGGCAAACAGTTTTACTCCTGCTGCAACAGAAGCTGTCTGTTTACTCAGCTCTGTGAGTGCCGGCCTCCATCTTGGCTGGGTTAATTTGCATACAGCCGCTCTGATTGGATGGTGGGCATGGCTTAGGCATCTGGAAGAAACAGTCAATTTTAATATTATGCTTTTATTAGATAAGATATATATCTATACTAATAAAAGGATAATATGCTAATTAGACTGGGTCAACTGGCCATCGTCTGGACTTCCAACGTCCTTCCAGACAAAGCCATGGTGGTGAGGGCCAAGGCAGAGGCAATTGGGGGTGAGATCAGGCCGGCAGGGGAGGGAGTTGGAGGTGATAAGGCAGGCAGGCAGAGGGATTAGGGGCAATCAAGCAGGCAGGTAGGGGCAATCTGACAGTCAGGCAGGTAAGCGGTTAAGAGCCAGTGATCCCAGATTGCGAGAGGGATGTCCAGCAGCCAGATATCCTCCAAGGGGTCCCTGATTGGAGAGGCTGCAGGCTTGGCTCAGGGGAACCTTTCCCCCACCCTCAATGCACGAATTTTGTGCACCGGGCCACTAGTAAATATATATCAAAGCAAGAAAAAAATATGGATATCTATGACAGTCCTCAGTCCTCCAAAATGTCAGAAGAACATGGTTGGCATTTCACTTCCTTTGTCCACTATCAGTTTAATGGATCAGTTCCCTCAGTCAGCAATTCAGTGGTCAGGATTCTATATCTAGTGGGGTAACCCAAGCCTTTACTCTGTAAGTGTCTGAGCTCCTTCTAGTTTTGCCTGTATTGGGTGGCTGTAGCCATCCAATAATCCTTACTATTGGATATAGAAGTAGTAGGAGACACCTAGGAGTTCTCTGGGTTATAAATACTCCTTGGAAGGTGGATAATTCATCTTTTAATTCAGTGAAATCACTGCTGAATCACAGGTGGAAGTAGTTCTCCTTTGGCACATAAGACATTTAAGCCAGCAGAGTTCAAAATAACAGTAATGAGAAGCAAAAACTTTGCAAGTGAGTAGATATATATAATAATGAGAGGAACCACTATTACTTCACCCTGTTGATTTCCAGATCCTCTTATTTTACTGACAGGAGAATCAGCACCAATATCTTTCAGCTGATGCATAAATGAGTTTCCAATGGGCCATCTCATTATATAAGTTTGGGATATAGAGTAAAATCCACAAATCATATAAAAGTTAGTCCATTATTTAATTTTATTTAAAAATTATAAAATAAGTTCCTTGGTCAGAAGAAATACTGTGTGAAATACTAAGAAAATAAAAAGATATTCAGAGGTCCATGGATGGTGACTATAGCAGAAGCACTTAGAGAAGGCAAGTCAATATCTAGAATTAGATTATTTTCTGAGTCACATAGAAGAAATTAGACTCAAGTATATCCTGAGCAAATTTCATGACTCAACTTGCAGAATGCCCACTCACCAGTCTGTTAGCCAGCTGGTGTGCAAGTTATGACCATACCAGATGTAAAAACATTCAAATACCACAGCAGTTGTTAGTAAAGAATACTTCCTCGTGGTCCTTAACTCTTTATCTTTTCTGGTCCAGCTTCTCCTCCAGACAGTAGGGTGTGGGAAGGTGCTTTATATTGGTTATTATTGTCTTGAGGACAAAAACAGATGCAGGCAAGGAGCTTTACTATGGTTCATATATCATCCCTGGCACTCCAAATTCAACTTAGAGACCTTCTCCACATCAAGCAACAGCCGCTCTGGTTTTTCCTGCTCTGCGTCATTTGTATTACTATGTAAGCACATAATAAGCACAACACTGTATTTAGTTTTGTAAATTAAAATGTCCTAAATTAAACTTTAATTTGAAACTTTTCCCCTTAGGAGTTCCAACCTGAGACTGAAATTCGGGACTCAGCCTTACCTGTTCTGGGTTTGTTCTCTCTCCTGTTAACAAAGTTGTGGGAAGGGAGAGTGGGGACCCTTTACTGCTTTGATTGTCAGGCTCCAGGACAACAGACAGCAGTGAAAGATTGGCAGGTGGGTTATCATCCATGTCTTCCTATGTCCTTCTCTGCTTTCACCTGCCAACATCTCCCTGAGAGCTCCCCCGTCATGGTTTATGTCAGAGCAACGGAAAGCATCCTTCTCTACAGTTGCCTCCCTCAGCAGAGATGTAAGAGAAGGAATGAATGAGACATTCAGGCTCAGGTTGCCATGATGGTCTGAAAAAGTCTCCAATAAAGTTTCTTTTAAAACCTTTAATATTCATTTTGATTATAAAAACAATGCACTCTGCTAAAATATATGATAAATTAAATTCTCCTTTATTTTCACTTCCTTCTTCCAGTGATAATCATCAGTTATCAGGCATCAGTTTTATATTTTATACGTACACATATATATATGTACATACACTATAATAATTTATTAACATTTTTACTAAAAGGAATATTAGTATACAGTTTTACACTTAAAAACATCTAATATATCTATTTATCCTTGACAGATCATCTTATTCATCTTAATCCATTAAATGGTACAATAGTATTCCATGGTGTAGTCATCTGTATCATATCTTATTTGATGAATGAAATATGAATGGATATTTAGTTGTTTGTAATGCACCTAAGTGATAATTTTAAAAAGGAGAAATTTTCACTTTTTCTTCCTTGGATCATAGACCCTTAAAAAAAACTAGCAAAATGTAGAGGCTGCCTAAACTTATGGATTCAACAATCAGTTTGGAAAGCTCGGCTTGCTTTTGGGTGTTAATTCAGAATCTTGCCAAAGCAAAGGAGTCTTCTTTGTTTATTTTTGCTTGAAGAGGCAGGAACTGCCGTGTGGTGTCAATGACAGCAGTTGGTAGAATTGCTCCTTAAATAAATGTGTGGCATAAAATGCCTTTAAAGAATGTATGTATCTACAAGACACATTAAAAATAATCTTTATGCTTGTCTTCAAAGAAAAAAATAAATGTAGAAAAAATAATCAAAGAAAAAAATGAGATTTTAAGTGAACACACACACACACACACACACACACACACACACACTAATCCCAGAAACTGCAGCTGCTTAGGTTAGAGAGGTTCTCCTACCCTGTTTGTAATAACTTCACATTTTTTAGTCACTGAACCATTCTATCATTAATTTTAATTTCTTTTTATGTTACTTTGAGGTGGACTGGTTCCAACTTGACTAAATCACATTTAAAATAATTAAAAGTTTCATATTTGCAGAAGAAAAATATAGTCTTTCTCTCACCTTGGAGTATATCCTTTCCTCCACTCATTTATCACCATAATACTGAAAAATAGTCAACCAAAGCAGCATTTCATATCTAACCTTCTGTCCTCAAGCATCCAAGATGAAACTTGTAGGCATATAGAGCTCCTGCATGTGGGGCCTATACATTGACACAACTAAATGTTTTTCAAATTACATTTACAAGTAATGTTTGTATGTTTCTAATATTTAAAAAGAGTATTTTATGCTAGAAATGTGCCTCTACACAAAGGATAAACCAAAGTGAACAAAGAGAAGTGTTATGTCCTGTTAAGAGCAACTGTTCGTTACATGAAGACAGAAGGCCGTGCCCGCTGGTCTCAATGAGGTCACACCAACCTGAGTTCCCTTCTCTTGCAATCTATTCTTCTCACTCGCACCCTCCATTTCCCTTCTCCAGGAACTGCTCTTGTGAATGCATTGCACTCATATTTATTTCTCTAATTTTAGGTGATGAACACTCCAGATTTCTATGTAGAAATAACTAAGTGCTAAAAGAATTAAAGCAATCTTGTAGGAGAGAGAAAATTGAGAAGATTTTTATTGTATCAAAGAATGCCCTTCCCCTACCCACAGTGGAGAAGGAACATAGAGAAAATCTGTTCTATTCCATGACTTCCCACAGGAGAAGGAAATCCAAGAGCTGAAACTAACTGCTCAATCTCTCAGCCAGGTAACGGCAGAGCCAGTCTCTCATCTCTCATTGAGTTCTGATACTTATGAAGCATACTCAGACTCATAAGAAATTTCCACAGACTTCATATTTAGTCTTAGAATGTGTTTTATGTTGATTTTTAAATGTGATTATTTTTGTTCTTTTAGGAATTCACTTTAAATGAAATAATCAAGTCATACAGCAAAAACCTAATTTAGGAGGATATGTGAAAATTTTTTAAAAATCACTTTTTTGATTTACATAAAGACTTATTTCTTTACTTTTTTATGTACTAGAAACATCTCTACTATAGAGCAAAAGATTTTCTAGGTGCAAAAGAATTTAAAAATTACTTTTATACTCTTTCTCACTGCAACTTCCCTTGAACTTTTTCTAAAATCGTGTTGAGGTTGAATGTCCAAGTGTTCTCACTACTGCATGACAGTTTAACTAATTCTGTGCCTGAAAACAAAGGTTAAACCATGAATAAATAGGTAGTTTATCCTCTTTTTTAAAAATTGGAAAATATTTTCTAAGGAGAAGCTGTAATAGGCTTTAAGGTAAGATGACTGCTCTATCTGTCATGACAGTTTAGTCTTTAATTACATGGGTATTTGGAAAGTGGGATCAAAAAGCCCGCTGTGAACCTATAATGGTCCATCTCCCCAACAGTACATTTTCCTACTCTCTACTTTTATTCAGAGAAAAACACATGGGTGCCGCAAAGGCCCTTACCACATAAACAGTGCCAGTTCACAACAACATCAAAAGTTGTTTCTGAAAGTAGATGTCCACATAATTGTATAGGATGCCAGAGGTGAACCCTATCACTAGTTAGATGTTGTCACATAGAAATGGCTGTTACATCTTTGTGCAAATGTTCAGAGACATAGGAAATCTTAGTCCTTTAGGAGAAGTGCAAGATTTCGAGTAGTGGTGAGCCATGCTGTCTAAGAGAACTTTCCAAGATGATGGAGATGATGGAAATGCTTTATGTCTGTGCTATCCAATATAATAGCCACTTGCCACATGTGGCTATTGGATGCTGGAAAATTGGTGCCATTGAGTGACTGAATTTTAATTTTGTTTAGTTTTAATTAGCTTCAGTTTAAGTAACCTCATGTGGCTAGTGGATACCATGTTGGTCGGTGCAGTTCTAGAGCACAGAAGAGTGGATGACAGAGAAAAGAGATGAAGATTGCTGAAGGCTCAGGGCCCTGTAGTTGGCATAAGAGGCTAAGATAAAGGGCTATCGAAGTTGGCTGTGGACTATAGCTCATTGCCTGGGATCAGAGGAAATGAAGTAAGAATGACTGCGAGAGAGGCTACAATTTATAAAGGGAAGGAGAAGGGAAAAAATTAAGGAAAGTCATGTCAGATAGATTCAGTTTTTTCTAAGTGGCAAAATACCAGTCTATATACTGAAACTGAGGGAATGAGAGAGGATTATGGTGCTTGGTAGATGTAAAGAGGAGATGAGAGTTGATCTGAAAATAATGGTTTGGAACTGACCAATGATACGTTGTAGAAATTTCTGGTGGTGAGACTAAGGGCACAGCTGATATTGAAGACTATGGCTATGAAATGGCTTAAAGCTGCAATTCTAGAAGGGTTTATTCATCTGATATGGGATTGAATATGTGAATTATAGTAGGAATCCAATGTTATAGTCCCAAGCAGTTGCTGCAGAAGAACTGGGGTGGAGGAAATTGAATACGCTGGTGAGGCAGTACTTCAGGTGATCAATAACTTTGAGGTCAAGGAAGACCGAGGAGAGAAAGTTAGGTCTGAGAGTAGAAACTCAGAGTTGAAGACTTTAGAGACATTTTTATAAATGAGCACAAGATCCATGGTATGGCCATGGTAATAAGTGATTGAAAAAAATTAGCGGTGAAAATCATTGGAATTGAGGTATTGAATGGGTCATCTACATTAACAATGGACAATATGGCAAGACTTGGGATAGAAAGTAAGGACATGAGCCAGATGCCATTAATGAATGAGAGAAGTTAGCAGGACCTCAAAAATAAACATAAAGAGGAGGGATAAAATGGTGGTATGAGCATTTAAAGAAGGCTATTCCATATAATAAAAGCCCAGTGACTGAACAGCAAAACAACTAGAATGACCCGTCGACCAGTCACTATGACGCGCACTGACCACCAGAGGGCAGATGCTAAATGCAAGAGCTGCTCCCTGGTGGTCAGTGTGCTACCACAGTGGGAGCGCCGCTCTGTGACCTGGATGAGTGGTGCTCCCACAGCGGGCTGATCCTCGAGGGCCACGCCCCCCACTAGTGCACTAGTCCTGTGCTCCAGGCCTCTACTTTTTTACATAAAAGTAGAAAAGTATTTCCAGCTCTAGCTCCTGACCCTGCATCAGCACTCTTAGGAGATGAGCAGTGAGCAGTAGCTAGGGCTGGTGAGTAAGCAGTACCCTTCAGAATAGAGACAGATTTCAGTTAAGGAAGGAGATGGAGCAAGTGACTTAATGATATCACAGAGCTTCTTTACTGAACATTAATAGTTCTAGAGGGGTCATGGGTTATATATTAGTGAGGGGACCAGTGAGAAGAGGATCAGGTGAGAGAAATTATGGAGTAGTAATACATCCAAGGTCTTTTACACTATGACAAATTTTCTAGTATGATTTATAATCTATTATGCTGACTTCGGGAATAGTTTAGGAAAAAATTGCATTTGGACCTTCTCACCAGTTAGATACGGGGCAAATAGCCTTTTGATCACAGATGCAAATGAGTAGGTCTAGAACTTTATTTTTTTTCTCTCATTCAGGAGATAACTGTGCATTCAGAAAGAGAGGGTGTAATGGAAGATGTGTGTTGATCTGCTTTTCTGACCATCTTCAGAAATAAGATAAATTCTAATGAGTCTGGAATTATTCAGGTGTAACTGCCTACCTGAAAAGAGAAGGATAAATTACATTATCTTACAAATGTTTTCACATTCCAATGAATTTGTGAATCTAAGCTAAATTAGCTCAGATTCCTAAGTATTGTATAGTGGGATATTACCGCAATATTTTTTAAGGGTTCGTGGTGACCTTATTTTATAAACTGAAAATCAAGACACATGATCCAGCAATAAATATTTTCTAATCTCTAAAGTGGATCATATGAAACCACATTTGTTTAAACATTGAATGAGCCACTATTATAGAGAAGAATAAGATAAATTTACATTGGAATTGTTCCAGAAAATTCTAAGAGGCATGATACATACAAAATGTATTATACCTATAAGTGAGAATGATTCACCAAGGGGATATTTCAGTAACTATGCCTTTTTTAGATATAGTTTAATAAATTCTAATCTAGGACACAAAATGTCCCAGTGAGGTTCCAGTGCAGTTGTTCAAATGTAAGAAATGAATAATTTAGACTGTTAATTTTTTATCTTCTTTAAGGCACTCTGGTCTTATTTTTCTAAGTATCCATGCTTTCTTTATACAGTTTCCTTGTCTCACTCAACAGCTCAAAAACACACCATCTCACCTAAAATGAGAAAACCAAATGAGAATAAGTTGGCTCTATTTCAGTGCTGTAACTCAAAGAAAATTCCTTCTCCTGCAAATGATAAAGATTTTTCCTCACGTTTAGCCACAGCTAATCTTATTCCTTCCGGTGCTGTGCAGTGCTATACATTGGAATGTTTTAAAGAGCATTACCCAACTAAGCAATAAACGCGCTTTTAAGAGCTTATTGGTAGTATGCTGACTCAAAGCAGAAATAATGTCATTTTAACTTGCCACATCCTCCTTCATTCTTTCTAAAGACCCTTGGAGGTTTTCAGGCTCTTTTCTTTCCCCCATGACAGTTCCTTTTGTAAGACAGAAGAATTTAGTTTGTTGTACGATCTTAGATCATAACAAAACAAACAAGAAATATTGGTGTTTATTTGAATTTCATGAGGTGAAGAACACGTCTCCATGAAGAAATCAAGTCCAGCCTCTTCTTACTAGTAGCATAATTGGCATCACCTACGCACTATGGTTGGGACCTGCCCATGCCTGCCACAGACACCACTTTTTGGTGAAAAGAGCTGTAGTTGGGGTATGGCAACTGAAGAAGAGGAAGAATCAAGGAGTGAGAGGGGACTGAGAGGAACTGAGCAAAGGAAGGGGTTTCTGATAGTAGTGCTATGGAGACCTTATTTCATCAATCACTGTCCTGAGGGTGTGAGGTTCAAGGCCAACCCACAGTTTTTCTGGATCCCATAAAAAATGACACTCAATCAATTACTTGCGCACAGAGCATGATAGTCGTGGGTGTGGGACTTCAGCCTCAAGATGTCATCCTGGGATATGTTCTGAGGCCTGAGTTCTTTCTTAGAGCCAAGAGCTGCCTTTACTAAAACCCAATTCTACATTTTACTTCTATAGTGACATTTAGTTATGTCAATTTCATAATGTCAGGGCCAATATTATTATATAGACTTTCAACCAGCTGTCTAGGGCAGCAAAATATTACTGGCATTAAAGTGCTGGGTGACTATGTTAGCAGGGGGGAAAATCTATTTAAAAGACTACAGAAGAAGAAAACGGGTTAAAAATAAAACATTAAAATATAAGAGTTCTTATCCCCTTGCTTTCTTTAAAGAAAACAATGTTATAAGAAGATCTGAAACTTAAAAATCATGCTGTGCTTCTTCCCCTACTGAGAAATTCTATGTCTAGGAAGATTTGAAAAAACAGAAATAATGTCATTTTAACTTGCCACATCCTCCTTCATTCTTTCTAAAGACCCTTGTAGGCTTTGCAGGCTCTTTTCTTTCCTCCATGACAGTTTCCTTTTATAAGATGGAAGAATTTAGTTTGTTATATAATGAGGTGAAGAACATGTCATAACAAAACAAACAAGAAATATTGATGTTTACTTGAATTTCATGAGGTGAAGAACATGTCTCCATTATGAAATCAAGACCAGTCTCTTCTTTTGCTCAGTTCCTCTCAGTCCCCTCTCACTCCTTGATTCTTCCTCTTCTTCAGTCCCCATACCCCAACTGTGGACTGCCATTAAAATAGTAATTAAAGGGAGATTCAGAGCACTAAGTGTCTATATCCTATCTAATAAAAGAGTAATATGCAAATTAATTGTCACTCTGTCACAAAGATGGCAGTGCCCACAGCCACAAGATGGTGGCGCCAGTTCACTCAGCCCCATCGCTGGAGTGTTTGGGCCTATCGGCCTGGCCAGGGGTCACGGGGACCAAGCAGAGAAGCAGGGTCCACCCACTCCAGTAACAGATCAAGCCTTGCTGCTCTGCCGCCTCTGGAGTGCCTGCAGCCAGTAGGTCCTGCTTGGCCATTGCCACAGTGACCCAGGAGCAGCCAAGTGCAGCCTGGGAGCAGGCAAGCTTGGCCTGTAGGCAGCACCCAGCAAGGCCTGCTTGGCCGTCCCATGATGTGGAGCAGGCAGGCCCACAGAGAGCAGAGAGCAGAGAATCACAGGGAGCAGGCTCAAGCCATTACTAGCACATCCTCTGAGGGCTCCCGGATTGGAGAGGGTGAAGGTCAGGCTGAGGCCACGCCCCTGCCATCTGCGCATGAATTTCTAGTTATTAGATAATAAGAAGAGTTTCAAATCATTGCCCTCAGTTTCCACTTTAAGAAAGTAGAAAAAAGGAGAGCAAATTAAGCCCAAAGTAAACAGAAAATAGGACATAAAGATGACAACGGAAACAGAAAAACAGAAGTATCAGTGAAACCAAATCCAGTTCTTTGAAAAAAATAGGTAAAATGTATAACCCTTCACCATATTTATCAGAAACAAAAAAGAGAAGACACAATATACCAATATCAGGAATAAAAAAGGTGACATATTATAGATTTTACAAATATAAATAGATAATAAAGGATATTATGAACAACTTTTTGACCATACATTTGACAACTATGAGGAAATGCCTGGAAAGATACAAAACACTAAAGCTCACTCAAGAAAAAAGAGATAGCCTGACCACCCTTATAATTATCAAAGTAATTGAATATATAGTTAAAATACTTCTTAAAAAGAAAATTCCATTTTCATTGGTGAATTTTACTAAACACTTGAGGAAAACAAACAATACTAATTCTCTATTAACTCTTTCATATAGAAAGTATGAGGCATAGGGCATACTTTCTGGCTCATTCTTTGTGGATAACAATACCCATATACCAAAATCAAATATTTGACAAGAAAAGAAAACCACAAGGCAATATCCCCAATGGGCATATATACAAAATTCTTAACCAAGTTAGCAAATAAAATCTAACACTGTACATTTTTTAAAAAGATAACATATTGTGACCAAGTGAGCTTTATCTCAGGAATGCAAGGTTGGTTTAACATTTGAAAATCTATTAGTATAACTTATTATACAAACAAAGAAAAAAAAGATAGGAATACCTCACTATATACTGAAAAAATATTTGAAAAAAAATCTATTCCTGATTAAATTTTCTTCTCAACTTGGTAAAGGGAATATATGACACATCTGTGGCTAACATCATACTTAATGTTGAAGGACTGAATACTTTCCCCATTAGATGCCAGGGTTCTTGTCCCAGCCTTAAGAAGAGTTCAGCAATCTGGAAAAGAGGCTGTTGTAACTTAAAGAGTCCAGAGACAAAACATAATTTTGAAAAGCTTTTGGGGGTCAGAGAAGCTTAGCTTAAGAAACTAAAATCTCCTCATCTCAGGACCCCATGTTTTTTATTAACACAAACTGTCCTGAGGCGAGGCAGATATACACTTCAAAGGGTCAGGGTTTCATATACAGAAGCATTGTCAGATTGGAAGAATTAGCCTACGGCTGTTCAGGTGTTTGGCCAGTAGGAGGCAATAACATGTAGATTAAGATGCCCTGAGCAGACTGGCAGTGAGCAATCATCCCTTTTCAGGTTTGGGGAAATGCCTTCAGCATTCCCAACAGGTGACAATATATGTGACTCAGCCCTTGTTGAGTCCCCAAGTTCCATCAACCTTTTGATGAAACTCTTGCAATTATGACGTGCTGGAATTGGCTTCTAGCAATGAGATAAGAAACAAAACAAGGATATCTACCTTTACCACTTTTATAAATCATCTTTTGAACCTTTTAGCCAGTACAAACTAGGCAAAGAAAAGAAATAAGAGCCCTGCTCCTTTTAGCTCAGTGGTTAGAGTGTCAGCCTGCTGACCACAGGGTCACAGGTTCAATTCCCAGTCAAAGGCATGTACCTCGGTTGCAGTTTGATCTCTGGCTCCAGTTGGGGCGCATGCAGAAGGCAACCAATGAATGTGCCTCGCCCATGTCAATGTTTCTCTCAAAAAAAAAAAAAAAGAAAAGAAAGAAAGGAAAAGAAAAAGTAGTAGGTATCAGTATCAGAAAGGAAAAAAACAAAACTGTTTGTTTTTATTCATACATAACATGATTTTCTGTGGGAAAAATCTGATGGAAATATACAAAGAAGTTTCTAGAACTAATAACAATTTAGAAAAGTTGCAGTATACAACATCAGTATATTAAAGTCAATGTATTTTTTATATATTGTTAATGAACTATCAGAAAATTAAATTTAAAATAATATTTAAACAGTACCCAAATTATGAAATGCTTGTCTGCCAAGCAACATGTAAAACCTGTATATTGAAAATTATGAACCATGCTAAGAAAAATTTTTGAGATTTAAATAAAAGGAGAGGATATTGTATTCATAAGTTGGAAGACTTAAAATTGATAAGATATCAATTCTTCCCAAATGTATCTATGGATTCGATATAATTCTAGGATAAGGCAACAAGATCAGGTCTAACATTCCACCAACACTTCTAAGCCACACCATAGAATTCCTTAGAGGAGAAACATGGCATTGTTGCCACTGTACTAGATACTTGAGTTTGCAAGGCTGCCTGTAACTCAGCTTAGCTTCAACTGCTCCTGCTGCCAGTGCTGATCCCTCTTGTACAGACCTTGTCTTGCCATCAGAGCTTCTGCTAACAGCCGTAAGTCTTTGTCATCACTCTCTCCAGTAAAATGGGTGCCCTACACAGAGGTTATTTCTCACTTCCGAACTGATGTTTCCTGGGGGTGTAACAGACATCAGTGCCAACTTACTTGCTTGTGTTCCAGCTGCAAAGAAGGTTGAGTAAATGAGATATCCATTTTTTTTAACCTTGAAAAGATGAGAATTTACAGAGTGGAACACTTCCCCAAATTAGGAAGGTGTTTGAAAGTGTTGGGCAACCAGTATGTCCCATATATGCATCAAATACTACAAATAATCAACATAAGATAATGGGACTTTAGCTGTATTTTAAAATAAACTCCCTAAGTTAGAAGTATATAAATTCTTCTTTTAGTCCTCAAGACAAAAAAAAAAAAAAAAAAGCCGGTGTTTTAATACAGGCTATTTCCATTGCTCTCAGATTACCTTGAAAAAGAGTTCCAAAAATGTGTGCACAGAAAGAAAAACAAAAAGTAGCCTAATGGATGTACAAAATCTCCATCAAAAATCTAAGAAGGAACAACTTACTTCCCTTTGCCTATCCTGCATCGCTTCCTAGGGAGTCACAGAGAAAATGGGGGGCAACCACATGTAATTCTCACATGAACAGACATGGGCCACCTCCTTGGCTATCTTTCAAGACAAGTTGTGCTTGGGTTTTGGAGATTTTTGTTCATCTGGTTTGCTATTATTGTTGTAGTTGTTATTTTAAAAATATTTTAGGAGTTCCAGAAAAAAATTCAGACACCAGAGTCATTGTTAACTGTTACAATGTAAGGCATTGCTGGCAGTCTTGGGGAGCAAATGAGCAAGTAAGCTCTGAAAGAACAGTATATTTCTTGGTAGATGTTTTGGATTTAAAAAATCTTTTTTATATAGCTTCATGTGAATATAGTCTAAAAATATGTAATCTGTTTCTCCAGGCCATCACAGGAGTGGGGAATTAATAGGCATGCTTGCACACATGCGCACACACACACAATATTTATATGACTCTACCCTCATGATCTATTATGTGACTTTAATCCTTCATATGAAGAGAAGAGCATTCCTCACAACCCCCTGAGGAGTCCAGCTCTGGGACAAAATCCTATATGTGATCTTTTTTAAATCCAACCCTAGGTCATTGCAAAGACTTTGCCTTCCAGGCCCCATGGAGTAGAGATGGAGGGCTGTCCTCCCCACAGCAGACTTGGTGCATAACCACTACATGGCAGTTTTCTGGAGGGAGTCGCAGTCATGCAGCGACGTGGGTTTAGCTATGCTCACCTACATGTCTGCACTCCCAGCCCAGGCTCTCCATTCAAAGGCCCAAGTATAGTGGCTTTGACCGAGGCAATTTTTTCAGTTCCAAGTCATTACTTTCCCATTCCTAGTCCCCTCCCCTCTGTCCCTCCTCCTCACTCATGGGTCCATAAACAGACAACTTGAGACCATCCCTCTCTCCAAGTCTTCCCTGATCCACCTGACCTTTCCCCCGGGCCATTCCATGGGGAACATGGAACATTGAGCAGCTGGAACCACTTTTTGCTTGCGGTGTCACAGTAAGTCATCAAGGCTTGAGTGTTACTTTCAGTTTGACTTGTTGTCCTAAACAGTCGTCTCTACACTGTCTTTTCTATTCTGCCGTGTTTCCTCTGAAGGAGGATTTCTCTCCTCCACCTGTACACACCTCATTGCTGAGGCTCATAGCAGGGCTGCTGCCGGACTTGCTTAGGGACTTAGAGAGGTTTCTGTGAAAAGGCTCACTCAGTTTCACTAGTATTCTCTCCCTAAGTCACTGACCCAAGGCCCCTGGAGTGAGAGGATCATCTGGCTGATGGACATTTACTGTTCTCAGAATTACCCCATTCCCTGCCACAGCCTGGCCCTTTGTCAGAGAATGGGGTGACTGTTTAAGTTCTAACTTGGCTACTGGTAGTGGGTGCTGTTCATTGACTCACTCAACCATCATCCCACATGCAGAGTTGGAGAGCCTGGACAGCTAAAACTTCCTTTCCCACATTCCTTCGCAAAAGGTCGGGGATCAAGACAGAGCTCACTCATCACATACAGGCTTGCACAATTCCCATGGCAGAAGTGCGGCAGGGGTCACGTTCCTCCCAGCTTTGGCCATTTCTGCAGGCAGAGAAGCTCACTGGAATTAAAAGTTCCCTGCATTCTCAATCCGCTGCTCTCTGAATGTGCAGAAATGTGTCTGGCTGGCATAGCCATGGAATACTAAGCCCCACATTGAGCGCCCTATGTGCCACGCCAGTTCAGCCGGGCTCGGTGAGCCAGTGTGGGAGCGGTGAAGGATTGAGAAAAGACAGATAAGAGAATGAAAGCTGGGTCTTGAACGCTGCCCTCTCTGATGGAGAGAGACACGGACTACAAGCCATGTCTTTATTTTATAGCCAGATTCCACGAGACAAAGTAAGGGTGTGATCAAGATGTTTACAACATTCTCGTGGGTTTCGATCCCACTCAATTAAATGCACCTGAACTCTATCAAGTCCACATCACTCAGGCACGTGGGGCCACATGTTGAGATCATAGGTTCAAGTTTACAACTACAGCTGTTGGCTATAATTGTGCTGGGAGGGTCTGCCCTCCAAGCTGGGACTTGCACATGGCCATGAGAGGACTGTGCCCCTTCATTAGTTCAAGGCTAGAACCTGTCCAAACACTGTAGCCACTCTCCACACAGAAACAGTAGCAGCAGCGGGACAGATTTTTGAATTCAGAGGTCTAGTGGCAGCCTCAGCGATCTTGGCGGGCCTGGGGGTTTAGTTCTGTGGTTTTTGCATGTCATTTTCGGAGTCTACCATCTCCTGAGAGAACTTTTTCCTGTGGATCTTCCAATAATTTTATGAGCGCCTATTTTCAGACATTGAATCACTGCTTTCTTAAAATATCCAGAGTACTTTCTCTTTCTTATCCTGAGTCCTGACTGATACACCTCTCTTGAAAGCAGACCTCTGGGATGCAAGCTTAAACTCCAGCTGGAGCGTGTCCTCTCTCACCTTAACTCCTCGCCCCACTTCCCCCCATCCTTCACCACCATAAATATTTCTCTGTTGGTATATATTGCTTTTTCTTGCCCAGCACTGAGTAGTATCTGTTTCCTGATGTGTTTTAACTAAGAAGATGTCTATTGTAAAACTTAGAAGTAGCTGCTAGAGTACAGGTACAGTCATTGTACATTTCTCCTTTCATCATTTTAATGGGATGTCCTGGAGGGCATGTTGACTTGCATTTCTCACTCACCACGGTCTAGTACACACAACCTGAGAATTAGGTTAAGACAGTTTTTTTTGTTGTTGTTGTTGTTTTAAGAGGCTACAAACGAAGACAACAGACCTAATGATTCTTTGGGTGGATAGGATAATATTTCAAATAATAACATCCTCCAAAGTCAGCCCCAGATTCTGTAAGAATCCATGAGTTTTGCTCTGGTGGAGAGAACATGGCGAGTCAGGATTGCCTTGCTGAAGTGCAGATTCAGTGCCTTTGACCATGTGCCAGCTCTGTGGCCAGTCAGTGGTTCTTTCTGGGAACTATGCTTTAGGTATTTATGTAGCAGTGTCAAAGGAATTTTTACTCTATGGTGCTATATCCAATTAATTCAGAAGAC
Organism: Murina feae; assembly: GCA_004026665.1. Lineage (NCBI taxonomy): Eukaryota > Metazoa > Chordata > Mammalia > Chiroptera > Vespertilionidae > Murina > Murina feae. Next base: position 22,966 of record PVJC01006377.1, on the reverse strand, counting down.
TAAAAATACAGTATGAGACACTGGAAATTCTGACTGCGGTACCCTCTGGCCAAAGTTTCCATTCTGGCACATTAAAATAACATTACTGCATTGGAGGAAAACCCCCGGGCAAAAAGCAAGGACGCAGGGAGCGCCCCCTTCTTAGGTAGTAAAATGGAGTGAGGTTTTCAACTTTATGGAGTACTGCTCTTTCAACACGATATATTTCCAAATGCCATGGGTGTTTTGGGCATCTATCCTGTCTGCTTCATGATTTAAGCTCAACATTAACTTAATTACCTCAACCTGGCAAGTTTGTTGCAGGAAGAGATCAGCAGCACTGCTTATTACAGACCAAAAGGTATTTATCCATTGCATTTCATCAATTTCCTTGTTCTTTCCCCTGCGTTGAAAGTAGGAGGCAGTTTGTTGTTTTTACAACAAAGTCAAGGCTAATTTTCTGATTGCTGTTTCATCAGACAATGAAAGCACAACCAGCTTACAACTGTGGCCACTGGTAGTTACGGACGGTCAAAGCTTATATACCAGTAAACGTCCCTGGAGCCTGCATTTCCTGTGATGAGTCAGTGGCAATCTATAATTCTCATGCTGTACTTTGTGTGGGGTAAATTTTACATTGCCATCTTCTTGTTCTAGGCACTTCCTCAGGACACATAGATCTTAACCATATTTAATGCTGACTGGCTTTCTGAGTGGAAAAGGCTGCAAAGGTGATGACTTTGAATAGTTTGCAACATGAATACCTGCCATTTCTGCATCGTGGAGGTGGGTGGAGGAAAGCGCAGGTACAACTCTGCCAGAACATATAAGAACCTATTTTTGGAAGGTTGTATAATGTAGTGCCCATTATGCCATTGGTTTCATGAGATAATTATGAAGCACTAAAGCAAACCAGCATATTAGACTGGTTGAATATGCTAACATTCTAATTTTGTATAGAAGGTGGTTATTGTTATTATTTATGGAGTGCAGTGAGTGTACATAATGCTTTATAGATATGTAGGCAGACAAGGACTTTACCCAGAGGTGCCTAAGTTCTAAACTGTCTGAGTTAGAATGCAAATGAAAAGCAGCTACTTTGGGCAAAAGTGGGAGGGAACCAAGCAGAAAAAGAGGTTAAAGAAGTGTTTCTGAAGGGCGGAATGATAAGAGTAAGTATCCTTTTAGACTTAGGTTGAAGTTGTACTGTACAATTCAGGGAGAATTAAAATATTACAACCAAACCCACTTCAAAATACTTCCTGAAGCCTTTTTAAAAATTCTAATTGGTTCCCATAAATTTAGTTCTACTATCCTTATCCAGGCCTAGGTGTCTGAAACCCTAGGTCCCAAATCATAATTCATAGAGCATTCACAAGGAAAGCAAAAAAAGAAAGAAGGATACCAGTTCATAGATTCTTTGAGGCCAGAAACCAAATCTGTTAGAAACTTGACCTTCTAAATACATTATCTTGGCTAGGACATTCCTTGACCAGTGATGGGAAAAAATAAAAATTGTAACTAGCAGCATTGTTTTTGCATATAAGCAAATCTACATATAGGTGTACCCTTTATAAAAATCCCTAAAATCTACCATTTGAGGAAACACTCTCCAATATCTGAACTGGAAACGACAACAACCTGTCTCTTTACTATTGCTCAATAGGTTTTATAATGTGACAAAAATATTCCTGTTGTCATTTAGGATGAGTATGCTATAATTCATTGCAGGGGTGGGAGAAGCAGATCTAGGGAATGGTCTAAGTCCTTTTTGAAATTCTTTGATGAAGTACATAAACACATGTACAAGTAAAATGTTTTAATACATTGAAAATAACACCAGCCAAATCCAATATTCATCACAAAATTATTGCAAATTTGTACTAGTAATTTTGGAATACTATCTATAAATATATTATGCCAACTACTTATTTTGGTTATAAAATTTTTGAAATTTGAATTTTTTAGTTTAGGACTTTAAGGTCTTAAAAGAAATTGGCCACTTAGATATTGTCTTTAGGGTTAATTCTACCAGAATTAGAGGGCACTACACAAGCAGTTCAAATACAAAACTATTAATATATCATAAGGCATAAAATATTATGAGAAAATCTAAGTCCTGAGAAGAGTTACAGAAAAATTCCAGTGTTTTATACTAAATTTAGTATGTTCTGAAATCAAGCGTTTACAATTATTTATGTTTTCCTTATTGTGAACTATTTTAGGCTCTTTTAAAATGTCTCTTTAAAAATGTATCTGCATAATTGGACAAACTTATTCAAATCATTTGACCATAATCTGTAAGTGGTATATATACATATACCCTCACATATGTAAATACACTTATCTAATATAATAAAAGAGTAATATGCAAATTGACTGTTACCTGAGACATCTGAGGCACGCCCACCAGCCAATCAGAGTGACTGTATGCAAATTAACTCAGCCAAGATGGAGGCCAGCAGCTATGGAGCTAGAGCAAACCAGAGGCTTCTGTTGCAACTGCCTGCCTAGGCTGGCTGAGCCTCTGCTCACAGCCACGCCCACCAGCTAAGCCTTGCCTCCCAGCCAATCAGAGTGACTGTATGCAAATTAACCCAGCCAAGATGGAGGCTGGCAGGGCAGCTCTGTACTGGGAGCCTCCACAGGCGGCATAGCTGTGCCAGGTGTGTCAGCTCAGTGGGGGGTGGGGGGGGCCCAGCCTGGGGCCTCCTCGAGCACCCGTCCCAGGTCCACTGCTGGCTCCGCCCCCCGGGAGCCTCCACCAGGCGTGCGGGAGAGTGGGTCCTCCATGGGGCGTCCAGGGGCAGCCATCCCGGGTCCACTGCCTGGCTCCGCCCCCCAGGGGCCTCCTTGGAGCATGCGGGAGCGTGGGGCCTCTGCAGGGTGTGCAGGAGCAGCTGTCCTGGGTCTGCTGCCTGGCTTTGCCCTGGGGGCCTCCGTGGGGTGTCCAGGAACACCTGTCCTAGGTCCACTGCCTGGCTCTGCCCTGGGGGCCTCCGTGGGGTGTCCAGGAACACCTGTCCTGGGTCTGCTGCCTGGCTCTGCCCTGGGGGCCTCCTCGGGGGCGTGCGGAAGCGTCTGCTGCACAGTGTGGAGAATCCGAAGCCAGTTCACTGCCCAGCTCCACCCCGGGTGTGTTCGCTCAGCAGCAGGGCCCCACCAAGGGATTCTGCACCAGTGTCCGCCCCTGGCTTGCCACCCAGCTCTGTGCCAGGTGTGTCCCCTCAGCGGCGGGGGCCCACCAGGCGTGTGCAATCGTGGGCCCTCCGGTGGGAAATGTCCAGGCCTGCACTCACCAGCCCCCCAGTGCACGAACCCTGAAGGGGCTGTGGGCAACCTGAAAATGGCCCTCAGCCCCTCACCCAGTCTGGCCAGGCATGCCAGCAGGTGGACATCCCCCCTGAGGTGTCCCAGACTGCAAGAGGGCACAGGCCGGGCTGAGGGACCCCCACCCCCCGAGTGCACAAATTTTTGTGCACCGGGCCCCTAGATTGTACTATAAATATACACAAGATATATGTGCTAACTGATTAGTTTTATGTGAAATAACGTTCATTCTTATTTTTGCCTTTTTTTTCATTGCAGAAAATGGGTATCATAGAGCTTGTTTTGCTCAGGGGAGAGTTTCTGGAAGGAGAGAATTATGAGTCTCCATAGTTCCACAACATTTATTTGCTGCAGGGTTTAGCTTAGATGCTTTAGTAGTTAGGGAGTATATTATGAAAAGCCATTGCTATATTAAAATAGCCCCCCCCCCCAATTCTGAACACCCTCTCCCTCTCCCCAAAGAGCTATTCCTTCTGGCTCTATGGTAGCTATGAACTGATCTGTATGTGTAGCTCATTTTCCATCTACTCCCTGGAATGTACCATATACCTGAACTGCCTGGCAGCCGTGTCTTCCAGCAGTCACAGTCATGGTCCTGGAGCCTTTGGGTCATATTGGCAGTGCCCGGACCAGTGTGAGCTATCTTCACACTGAGTAGAGCAAGTTGAGCAAATAGTATTTCTTAACTTATCAGAAATGCATGTACCAAACTGAAATAATACGCTGCATTCTAAGCAATGGGAAATAGTTTGTAATGCATTTTGAACAGTGCGTCTGAGTTCCAACACCACACTTTTTAAATATATACATTTCAATTAACAAACAGCAAAGAATTATCATAGTATAAGAGCAGCAAATAATGTTTCCATGGACAATTCAAACTCCTACTCAGCCACTGACAGTTACCCTTCTAAAAACTGATTTTTCCTCTCCTCTCCTTTCCATTTCATATATAAATATACATGCAGAATTATATATAGTTTGTTTCACATAGATGACATATGAGTCAGTTTAAAACAGATTTTAAAATGTAGTTATTTTATACTCTTTAAAAACAATTAATCCAGTCAACATATAGTTATTATTTTATTTTCCAGGCACTCTGCTGGATCCTGGGGAAAGTAAAATGAAATTCATGTCCTGGGAAAGATTACAAATTTAGAAGGGAGATGACCAATCTAAACAACCAATCACAGTAGACTGTGAAAAAGTTATCCTGGAAGTGTAAACACAATATAATATAAATCAAGAAAGGGGTGCGTGGGCCTACCACATGAGCCTCGGTGCTCATTCTTGTCATGGGTGGCTCCTCTGTGGGCAACAGCCTTGGGAGCATTACTTATGTGGCCGTGCTAGTCAGGCTATTGTACCTGCTAATACAGCACCACTAACTAGCACTTGGCATTGAACACTGGAAGCAAAATTGTGACCCAACTTAGAAGGTTCAAATGTACTTGGCATAGCTGCCACTTCACAGTCTTACCTTAAAACCATTCCTTTGTCAATGACTCGCTTATTACCATACTATTAATCAGAATTAAACTTTTCAGGGACAGTGATTCCTGTTGAGGAAAGGAACTGTTCTTTCAGAAACATGCATAACTAGGAGGATCTAATTATATAATTTCTTGATGATGACAGGGTGTTTTCAAATTTATATATTTAAAAAAAAAAATAGGATGGTTGCTAGAGGACCTGAAAGCTGATACCCTATGTTCTTCTCTGAAATTCCCTTGTTCTTTGTTCTAATTAGGAACATTCCGTATCTTTACTTAGTTTAGTTTTTCTATTTGTTAAATCCAACCATAGTCAAGGATACCCATAACACTGCCTAATTAGCTACAATTCTAATTTTCATGCAGGAATCCCTAAGATTATTAAACCTAAGGCAGGAGACCTGGATCCCAAACTTGCCTCAATTTTGTTGTTTCCATTTGAGATTCAAGACTGCAATTCAACTTTCTGCTGCCTCCACCACGGTTTGATCCTACGTTTTAGTAACTTGAAGAAGTTGAGGTTGAAACGTGTTTGTGGGCAGGGTGTCTTTTCCCCCTCCCATTCTATTTACTTCCTGCTTCTCACCAATCATACTTTCTATTTTAAGCAAGTGGTTTCATGAATAAGAGGCATCTCGGTGATCAGTGTTCTCGATTCAGGAAGGGAGTCCCTTGCAGTTAAAAACCACTGCCACTCAACCCGGGCAAAATTGCAGTCTGCTCTGGCAGGCACTGCACTGCGCGCCTGACGCCTCTCTGCAGCCAGCGGATCCAACCCGGGCCGGAGTGCGCTGCACATTTTCCTGCTGCCGGGAGGCGGCGAGAGGCTCCCGGCTGGGTGCAGGCAAGGGGCACAGAACACTGCGGGCGCATGGGGTCACGCATCCAGCTCCAGAGATGACAAAAGGGTCGTTGCTAAGGGACAAAAGGTCCAGGATCAGCCATGACCCACCCTACACCTCTTAAACACCCTTTATTTGGTGCCTCCGCCGAAAGGCTCTTCTGTTCTTGGTCCCCAGGACAACTTCAGAGGACGAGGAAAGTTGGGTGGCTACTCAAGTCCTTTTCAAGGGTAAGGTCCTGGAGGGGAGCAAAGACACACTGTAGCCTCAGCCGGATGATATCAAGGAACTCTGCTGGCCGGGCTCACGTCCGCGGCCTCCGACGCAGAACCCTCGGGCATGGTATCGCGCATCTGGTTCCGGGTGCCTATGCCCAGCTTCTGGCGGAAACTCCCTTGGTTGACTGGCGGGGGGGGGGGGGGGGGGGGGGGGGGGGGGGGGGG